>PVIA01001804.1:0-248001 GCA_004024845.1 Tonatia bakeri
AACACAAAATCACAGTAGGTGACATTGAAAGGCCAGAAAATCCTTATTTTTTTGTGAAAGGAGGACTTAAAAGACTTCGGAGACAGTGAACTAGACTGGAAGGTTCAACACGCATTTTTTTACCAATCACTCAGCAGGGCCCAAAAGACCACCAGGAAAAAAATTAAGGAAGGAAACAATCCAGTGTTTAAAATGTGCTTAATAACTGGGTTTAGCAGGCTGGGACTGCTGATCGTAGAGGATTCAATTGAAATGGAGAAGAGAGGAGGTAGGAAGAAACGTGGGCATTAAGTTGATGCACTCCTGTGCTAGGCAGAAGCTCCTGTTGTGACAGAGGCTGGCCCAAGCACCCCACTGGAGCCATGGCATCTCCCAGGAATCAGGCTCAAGTCAGTTCTCAGGCCCAGAGCAGTGTGAATAAAGAAAGTGTGGGTAGACCCAAGGAGGAGTACCCAGCCCTCTTTTCATCACTATGCAGTTATAGTGTGAACCTCGCTCCTGTCCTTTACCTGTATAGAGAGGAAATCCTGGGAACTGTGATCAGAGGATACTGCCTCTGAAGTGACACTCAGACCTGGGGGTCTCAGAATGAAGCCTGTTGGCCAGGTGTTAACGCTCTGGTGTCAAATGCATCCTGAAAACATCCCCCCAGTTTCTCAGGGTGCAGATGAAATGGGCATGCTTCAGAACTGCCAGCAACCTCACATTGGCCGTTAGCCCTTGAAGTTATGCCTCAGTGGAATTCATTGGCTCAACTCCTCTCCACGCAAAGAGTGAAGGAAGCAATAGCATTTCTTGGTCAAAACTGGAGAGACTGGTGCAATTAGAAAGCCTCTGAGTGTTGCTTCTTAACAGATCATCCCTGAATTGCCTGGTTTGGCCTGGCTGAGAGGTGATACAGGCAGACTCTAAGTGAAAGGAGAGTGCCATGGGGTGGAAGTCTTTTTCCAGGGTAATCCAAACAACCTTAAGTGGACATTGTGTTTTCCACTTTGCCTAGAGAAACAGGTCCAAGGACATGAACACCTTTAATCCCTGGAAATGGCTGCTGAGCTTGTTCCCTAGTCAAGAACTTGGAAACAAGGATATTGGGAGTTGGCGAGGAGAAACTTTGAGAAAGGGGTATGTGAATGGGCATCTCCAAACGGGCCCAAGCCTGAACATATGGTACATCTTGACAAGTGTCTCCAGGATGCTCTCACTGTAGAAGAAGGTCTGGCTAATGTAGAATAGCCACGTGTTTATGTACCAATCTCCGTTTTCCTTACAGTGGGTGCAGAGAGACTCAAACACCTCCTGTGGTCGTTTCTTCAGTTTCTTGGTGTGGAAAAGACAGTCCATTTGGTGGATATGGGTCATCCTTTTCCCCCCAGGCAGCCCAGTGCTTTCTTAATGGATTCTCAAGGAAGGAGGCCATTCTGGGCTCTGCCGCATAGAATCTCATCGCCAAGGCTACCTAGGCTACTTCTACAGCCAAGTGCCCAGTTTGATACCAGTGAAGTGATTAATATCCTCTGCCATAGTTCAAGAAAACCAGCCAGAAATCAACCAGTGGCAGGTCCATTTCTCTGGACCCCTAAATTGCAACAATTTGTCCTTATTGAAAGAGAGACTAATTTTTCATGTCAGGATATTGCAAGATCTTTCTTTCTCTTTCCTCCAGCCTAGTGAATATAGAAAATGTAATCAGTGGCTAAATTTAACCCTTATTCTGTATGATGAAAAAATAATATAGTCCCATGATAGAACTGAAAGCAGAAGGAAATACGATCTTAGCCTCCATGAGCATCTGATGAGGTTAGGGAGACAAAACTAGCACCAGAAAAAAGATTACAATCAAAATGTATGAGGATGCAGGAAGGACTCTGGTAAATATTGCTTCCAAAAGGGGAGCTTACTGAAGACCCGAGAACTTTAGGAAGGAACGATAGGCAGTGCAACAACCTGATCTCACTGGGGTTAGACAGATGGACTAAAAGAGGCTGGTGAGCACACTGTGATGGGGGAAGTTACAAGAGGGTATTTACAGGAAGAAGCAAGGAGAATGTGTTGGTGATTGTGCAGAGAATCCCAAACTTTGGGAGGTTGATTTTCTATCTGGAGACTCCACTCTAAGACTCAGAATGCCCCTATCCCTTCTGTGTGCAGGAAGTATATTTACAAAATCATCGTGTTGTCTGAAGCATCCTTTTAATATACTTCAAAAAAGCACTCCTTTCTGCATTTTAATACCATCTAATCTATTTTAAGTCCTCTAGATTCCAGGGGAAAATGTCTTGTCACTCTGAGCTGCTAATACCCTTTCATGAACAGGGGGTTTTATTCAAACCTGTAAAAAATGAAAAAGAAAAATGTTCTGTTCTCCATTGTGTTTCCTTTTATCCAAAGCTATTAAAGCACTTTGAAAATATTAATTGTACCTCTAAATAGCTGTAATATAATATGACTCTACCATCACGGTTTTTTTAACCAATGAGAATACAGTATAGCACAGTATAACTATTGACTCAAGTAAATGAGGTCCCAGGATCCAGGCGAAGAGCCAATACATCACTGCACAAACCAGGGCATGCACAGGAAGGGAACCTAGAGATACAGGCCTTACAGATCAAAAGAAGCAGATCCTAGCATCCTTCTTAAAACATAAAAGATTCACTTAATATTTAATATTTTGCCCTCTGTGAAATAGGGGGAACAATGTCTTTGAATGGCTGGGGGGGGGTGGTGTCCATCACTCAGACACCTTGAGGAAGGGCAGCAAAGGGCCCTTTCCTGTTTTCTCAAACTATTTTTCTTTTGCCAACAAGCACTTTCACCTACAAGACAATTTTGGCAAGATATATTTTTCCCAGATAAAAGGGAAATGAGCTGCATTTGCCTGGACTAGAAATACGAATTGTCTCTTTGGTTGTTATTTCAATCTACAGTTTTAAGTGAACTCACATCCTCTAATGTTCAGGAGTATTGATAGGGGATTTAAAGCCTTTACAGAAAGGCTTTCCTTGCATCCAGAGTTCCTGGGTATTTTAGTCCAGCTTTGTTTATGGAGCTTTCTTGAATTTCCAGAATAGTGTTTCACAATTGGCACTAGGCAGCAGGGGAGATGGACTTAAAGCTATAGCATCATTTCCTCCCAGCAATTATAGTGTTAAATTATGAGCAAAGAAAAGGTCTTTTTAAAATAGAGAGGTCTGCAAAACTGACCACTTAATTAAGGGCCGTCAAATCCCTTGATGCCTTGGTTAATTCACCTGCCCTCTTTCTGACCTAAAATAAACCATTTAATCCAAAACGAGATTTTTTTCCTAGGCCCGTGAAGACACAATTTGTCACCCAGGTCATTTGGTGCCACATAGTGCCATAAGTCTCCCTAATGTAGTGCAAAATAATGGTTATGGCATTTAGGGTTTCTGGGTAGCCAATTTTAATGAGGAATAAACAATTTTTCCTGTTTAGCTAATACCTGTTGGTATAGAGAGGTAATCCAGATGTCACTGCTCCATCTCTTTAATGCATGAAAAGAGTAATGGGCAACATCTGCTTTGAATATGTTCCTGGGGGAAAGACTTGAGGTCTCTTCTAATCACGAAAGATCTGTGAGAGCTGAGCACTCAGAGGCCAGTGTACCTCTGACAGTCCCAATGTCACTGGGAAAAAAACAAATAAACCAGGAAGCTCTGGGTATAAAAGGCGGTGCCATCATTACTGCGTGCGTGTGTACACAATCGGGCTACAGATGGCAGAAAAGCATCCAGAGCAGGAAACCACACACAACAAATCTGTTCTTTGCTCCTCTTCCATGACATGGCAGGAAGGAGAGCTTTTTCAGGGATAGAGTTGGTTCCTTCCGGCTTGAACTGGGTCCACAGATCATTTGGAGGTTTATCAGCTGGGGTGAGGAAGGGGAAGAATGCGGGGAAAGGTTCAGGGATTAAGAAGCATAATTTGTAGGTACAAAATAGACAGGGGGTATTAAGAATAGTATGGGAAATGGAGAAACCAAAGAACTCATATGCATGACCCATGGACATGAACTAAAGGCAGAGAGATTGCTGGAGGGATGGGGGGTACCAGTTGAAGGGGGCAAAGTAGGAAAAATTGGGACAACTATAATCGTGTAATCAATAAAATAAATAAATAAACTTTTAACTAAATTGATCAAGATAAAAAACACTCAGATTACTAGAATCAGAAATGAAAAAAAGATGCTGGTATTGATCTTACAGAAATGAAAAGGATTATAGAAGAATATTGTGAAAAATTGTATACCAACAAATTAGAACAGTTTGATCATGTGGACCAACTCCTAGACAGACATAAACTACCAACACTGACTCAAGAACAGACAGACAGTCTGAATAGATCTACAACACACAGGCAGGTTGGACTGGTCATCAGAAAACTACCCACAAAAAAGAGTCCAGGAACAGATGACCTCACTAGTTAATTCTATTATACATTTAAAGAAGAATTAAAATCAATTATTTAGAATTCTTCCAAAACAAGAGAAGAGGAGAAAACACTTTCCAACTAATGTTATGAGGCCAGTATTAACTAGCCTGATAGAAAACTGAAGATACTACAGACACATATCTTTTATGAATATGGAAACAGAAGTCCTCAGCAAAATACTAGCAAGCCAAAACCAGCAACATATAAAATAAATTATAGACCATAATCAGGTGGGATTTATACCAGGAATGCAAGATTGGTTCAACATCTGAAAATCAATTAATGTAACACACCGCAATAGTAGAATGAAAAACAAAAACTACCTAATCGCTTCACTAAAGCAAAGCATTTGACAAAAGCCAATACCCCTTCAAGACAGAAGCATTCAACAAACTAGAAACAGAATGGGACTGCCTCAATCCGATAAAAGGCATAGACAAAAAACCAGAGTCAACACCATACTTCAGGGTGAAAGACTAGATGCTTTTCCCTAATATCATGACGAAGACAGAGAGGTCCATTCCTTCCACTTTTATTCAACTTTGTACTTGTGGCTCCGGCCAGGCCAATTTAGTAAGGAAAAGAAATAAAAAGCATCCATTTTTGGAAAAGAGGAAGTAAAACTATCTCTATTTGTATATGACATGATCTTATACAAAGCTAGTTCTAAAGAATCCACTAAAAAATAAGAGAACTAACAACTGAGGTCAGTAAGTTTGCAGGATAGAATTGTATTTCTATACACTAGCAATAAATGATCCAAAAATGAAATTTAAAAAACAGTTCCTTTTCCATTAATATAAAAAAGAATGAAATACTTAGAAATAGAAGCTCAAAACTTATATTCTGAAAACTACAAAATATTGTTGAAGAAAATTAAAAAGGTTTAAATATATGGAAAACCATCCCATGCTCACGGATAGAAGACATAATACCATTCAGCTGGCAGTACTCCCCAAGTTCATCTACAGACTCAACGCAGTCTCTGTCAGAATCCTAGCTGGACTTTTTTGTAGAAATTGAAAAGCTTATTCTAGATTATGGATGTAACTGCAAGGGACACACACAACCAAAGAAGTTTTGAAATACAAAAATAAAGTTGGAGGACACACACTTGTTAATGTCAAAACTTACTGCAGGTCCTGGCTGGTAACTCAGTTGGTCGGAGCGTCATCGCGATGCACCAATGTTGCAGGTTCAATCTCCAATCAGAACCATACAAGAAGCAACCAGTGAATGCATAAACAAATGGAACAACTCTCTTTCTCTCTCTCTCCCTCTCTCTCTCTCTCTCACTTTCTCACGGTCTCTCTCCTCCCCACCACTCTTCCTCAAATCAGTAAGTAAAATAAAAAAAAAAAACTTGCTGGAAAGCAACAGTAATCAAGGTAGCATGATATTGGCATGAGGACAGACAGACATCCATGGGATGGAACTGAAAGTCCAGAAATAAAGCCACGTGCTTACAGTCAACTGAATGGTGCCGAGACTGTGTAAGAAAACAGAAAAGAACAAATCTGGACTAAGTGATACAACGTAGGTCAGGGAAAACCTGCCAATAGGAAAAATAGCTGTGACCAGCTTAAGGTTCAGCTTCATCTGTTTGGGATGCCAACAGGACATTCGAAGATGGCGAAGAGTCCTTGCTGTGACCAGAGTTGGGACATTCCTTCTACGTGGCCAGCCCTCTCACCAGTAGAAATACTAGTTATTTTTGTTTTACAGCAGCAAAGAATAAATACTTCGCATCTGGTTTTCTGGGGTGTGAAAAAAGTAACTCTCCCCACTTTGGTGCCAGTATTCATAAAGCCTAGACTCCCCAAAGAAAGGAGCAGGTGGTATAGTTTGTTTCCGAGGGTAAAAGAAAGAACCAAGCTCATTCTTTTCCCAGTAAAGTTAGTTCATTCCTGACCAACAGCAAGAACACATTCTCCCTTCAGTGTTGCTGACTTGGCTTCTTTTTGGTCTGAGGAAAACTTTATCTTTCTAGAAGCAGAAGTCAGAGCAGCCACTTCTACAGCCTCACGTCCCCTCCACTGAGGCACTGCATCAGGAGAGTCCCTCCTCCTAGTCAGAAAAAGCGCTCTCTTTCTGCTGCTGTTAACTGTGGTTATTTAAACCCAATATTGTTCTTAAGGCATGGTAGTTAGGAAATAAGATAAAAATAAGAATCAAATATGTGGAGAGGCAGAAAAGTAACTTTTGCTTTAAACTCTTAATATTCATACCACTCTCCTTAGGAGAGTTTGATCCCATGTGCCACTTAGTTCTTTTCCAAGGTAGAAAATTGCAGCAGCCTGTCTGAGGAGGAAAAGAGGACAAATTGCATTTATAGATCAACCCCCTTCCCAAATGACTCTGCCTTCCTTCTGTAAGTGTGTCTTTGCCTTAAAGTTAATAGGAGAAGTGCATTTGTGACTAAGAGGTCCTCTCACAGATTTCAATAAGCATTCTTCACATTCTTTACATTTTAGGTACATAGGGTTCAGGGGGAGACCAAAGAATGAGCTGCCCTTTTATTATATGGAGTGAATAAAGGTGGACAGTGTGGAAAAACAAAGTTTGTCCATGTCATTTCTGACCTCACTTCTCCATGGGGCGGTCAGCCCCAGGCTGATGACCAGAGCCTGGACCATGTGCAGTGGGTGAGAGTTATCAGAGAAAGAAGAAAGGTGAATCTAGAACTTCTGCCATTTAACATGCTCTCAAATCAACAGGCAAGCTTTGCATTAATGGAAGTTTTTAAGGCTCTGCCCATTCATATTTAGAAAACGCAGAGATACCATGTGAAACTCTGAAATTGCACACCATCAGTAACTACCAAAACAATCTTAGGCTTATTTTTTTTTCTTAAGATTTTATTTATTCATTTTTAGAGAGGGGAAAAGAGAGAGAAAGAGAGGGAGAGAAACATCAGTGTGTGGTTGCCTCTCACGTGCCCCCTCCTGGGAACCTGGCCTGCAACCCAGGCATGTGCCCTGACTGGAAATCAAACTGGCAACCCTTTGGTTCTCAGGTTGGCACTCAATCCACTGAGCCATACCAACCAGGGCCTCAGGCTTCTTTAAAATGTCATCAATGCTCTATGTGTAAAGAGACAATAGCAGCAAAATAATAGCCAGCCCAAGAGAGTGGTCTTGAATCTCACTCTGTCTAGCCTCTAGGAAGTAGAAAATGACATCATATTTTGGCTATAGAAAGTCCCTAATCTAAGCATATAATAATAAAAATCTTACCATATACTAGGTTTTATGATGACAGAAATGCTACAGGTGAGATGATAGTGTCCCAAATCCTATGGTGGAAGCAGAAAAATGGTCTTGAAGGCAGACTTAGAAGATTCTGTTCACACTGAAGAACATGCACTCAGTAGGCTTCTCCCTCCCCTTTATTCTAAAGTCGAATGTGGGAGACACAGTTACAGCCCGTTCATTCGTAAGCTCCCAGATACCATAGACTGGTACTCCCAACTATCTTCCCAGAAATTGGTTCCTTCTCATCACCCCCAAACCCCAGCCACACTGAGCCATCAGCCCAGGTGAGTGGGCTGCTGCCAAACCCTGGAATCCGAATGCATACTGGGTGATGCATTCTCAGACCCTGTGCACACGGCTGACCCAAGCCTTTGAGGACAGAGTGGGAATCGAACAGAGCAGTAGATCCCTCTTGGATCACAGAAGGTCATTGGTTCCTGGAGGCCAGATGGTGGGAGTGAAGAGGGATGCTTGAGTTTACTTAAGGCGAGATTACTGAAGTCCCTCAGATACAAAACTGTGTGTGTTGGGGGGCAGGGCATGGCATTAGAACCTACCTCACAAAGCTGTCCTGAGAATTAAACAAGACAGTATATGTGAATAGCACAATCCATTTCATGGGCTTTAGTAGACGTGCAAGAATTGTTTTTATCACAATGACCCCTTTACATGGGGGACGTTACTTTTTGAAATTCTCCTATTCCTTTCAGCTTTAAATCCTTCTTCCCAGCTACATTCTGGTTTGGAGTAGTTTTAATACACGCAGTGTAGAGCCTCCTTTGGGAGCAGATGCCAGTGGCCCTTCTCACCTGGCAGAACTCCCTTTTCCGTGCACTCCTGCTCAGCCATCCACTACTCAAGGCTTCTGGCCTGAAACTCCCAGTTTAAGAATAAAAGGGGATTCCCCCCTCCACCTTTTCAGACTCAGGAAGATGAATTCCTAATCCTGTCTCAGAGGAAATAAGGCGAAGTATGTTCAGTGATTGCTTAGCGGGCCAAGAGCTTGCTTATTGAATTAGGAAAAGGGGGTGTTCTCTTGAAGGAGCACAAAAAGAAAGCGGCAAGGGAGAAACGAGGTGGGGAATACCAGGGTTGTCTGTCAGTCTGGAGAGGATGACGACTGGGTGAGTCTGCACTGGTGCTCACCCATCAAGGCCACACCTTGCAGAACAAGGACATTTGACATGGTCTTCACTCCCCAGATGGTCTCTCCGCTCAGCCCCCTGGGCTCTGTGTACGGGGGGGTAGGGGAGGTCTTGAAATCCCACTGATGGAGAAAAATACCACTGGCCTCAGTGCACTGAACTGCCGTGCTCTGTATTGAGCCTTAACTCTTGGTATTTGGCTTGACTCTGAGTTCTAAGATTAAAGTCCCGCCAAGTCCCACTGACTTGGCTTTGGACCCTGAAGCAAACACATTTGGCTATTGTTTTTCTCATGGACAGCAATTGAGTGACTACAATGCAAGGGAAGGGGAAAATACGAATGGGAAAATTTTTCAAGAAGGGCCTAACACATCTCATGTACTTGGCATATATAATCTTCATAAAACACTGAAGTTGCTATTGTTTCCTACATTTCACAGACAAGAAGTGGGCTCCACGAGAGGCAGAGCCCAGCATCAAACGCAGGGCCCCAACACCTATCCAGTGCCTTCTGCCGCACTGATGTGCTTCCCTGTTGCATGACAGCAAAAGGTGGGTATCCTTATTCTGTTTCTAGCATTCTTCTGACCTTTCTCCCACCGAAGAAGTTTGGAGAATGGCATAAATCACCTCAAAGTTACTGCTCAGCTCTGTCAGTTATTGAAAGGAAGGGCCTTCTCAGCAATGCAATGCCAAGGCCTGAGGATAATTCTTTCAACGTTTGGAAACACCCTGCCCCCTCACTGCAGGGCAGGGGACAAAGCTGGGAGCCGTGGGGGGCTGGTCATGGGCTGAGAAACCAGGCAAGTGTGAATTCTAATCCTGGTGCTGACATTGACTTCCTCCTAATCCTCACACTCACTTTGTTTCTGAGTTTCTATCTACGCACCAAGGTTAATAGGACTCATCAATCTCCCAGGAGGGTGTTCACGTCTGCTCAGCATTTGTGAGGAGCAAAGCCTCGTTTCTGTGGGCTTGTTGTGGTTTTACATAGGGGTACCCTAGGAAACAAAAATCGTGAATGCTCAAAGGCTACTTGTTGAAAACTGCATTCGAAAAAAAGAAGAAGAAGAAGAAGCATGTGGGAACCTGCTTGATGATCTCTAGTATAAAACCATTTGGAACAGCAGTTCATTATTTGTCCAGGAGAAAAATCATGCAGCTAAAGTCCAACCTAGAAGGCATCTAGTAAAAGAGGTTCTAAAATAACACCAGACACTTTGGGGTGTAAAAACCACCCCCCCCACACACAAAAAAAACTACAATGTAATTGAATTCTTTTATTTTCAATATTATCTTTACCAAGAGAATGATAGACTGAGTTGAAACACAGGATAGTCTTCTGTATTCTCATTTAAGTGGTCTATTTTTTTACCCTGGAGAAACGTTCTGGAAGAAATAGAATCATCCAGAACTTGCAAATGTGCTCAGAGTTTGAATGGGTGACAATAGCCAAGCACAGCAAGAAATCTTTAATTTCTATACTTGTCTATGAGGTTAAAAACTGTGCCAAGGAAGCTTCATTGTTGCCACGCCACGATAGATGGATGGATAGGCAGACAGACAGACAGACAGATAGACACATAGATAGATAATAGATAAATAGGTAGATACACAGGTCAGGTCGATAGACATGTATATATCCATATGAATATATGTGAATATATGTATGCATTTATTCATCTATTGTTATGGATGAATAAAAAAAGCAGAGTATACAGCTTTTAGCATCAAAAAGTTTTTCCTAACCTGCTGTGATGGGGGTGCCTGCCCTGGAGACAGGGAGGGAAGAGAGCGGGTCAGCCAGTGGTGCCCCTGCATCTGTGTTTCCTCCACCCTGCACAGGGCAAGAAGAGAAATTTTCTGACGTTGCTCTCCAAACCCTCCCACCATCACCAGAGACAGAGCAAGTCTGCACTCCCCCTTAAGAGCAGTGAGAGTCCCTTTTGTGTTTTTTTTTCATGTAGGTTTTCCACACTTTTTTTTTTTAATCTTTAAATGAATTTCCAACTGCCTTTCTTAGACCAGTCAATTGGGGACTTCTTTTTCCCACTCTGGACTCCATTCTGGCATCACGGTAGCTATACAAACCACAGAGTTAAGCAAACAAAAGAATTTTTCATTTTCTCTCTCATTCAATAAGGCTCCCTTTTCTGTCACCCTACAACCTTTTGACCTGTGTCCTAATGGCACTGGTCACTCAAGGGCAGAAGTTCAGCCACAGGTTAAGTCTGTGTGTGTTTACGCTGAGGAGAGGGCCTGTTTGTGCCCACTTCCTGCTGTCCACCCAGCACCCTGCGACTGCTCTCTGGAGCCCTGGGGTCCCACCTGCGGAGTGAGCTCCCTCTCCTGAAAGACAAGCTAAAAAAAAGAAGATGAGGAAGAAAAGAGGTAGGTTGTTTTTCCCTTTTTTCCTCCAGGCACCAAACCCTTTGTCTTTGCAACAACGAAGCTGACAGTAGCCCGGTGTTATCTTGAAAAGTTGAGGGAAAATGTGCTCTAATACTGACTATTCCATTGGGTCATGACAATTTCCCAGTTAGGATTTCTCAACATCTATTAGCTCCTGAAGCCTGAACATTGCATTAAAATGTGCTTTTGGTTGCTGTTTTTAAATGTTTGATGCTAATGGGAAACCATGTATTAATAACTGAAGCACCATGGAAACAGACTGAATGGGAAAAGGTGTAATTTAAATAAGGAAGTCACACAATTTCCCCCATAGGATCTTTTTTCTCCACTCTATGTCTGTTATCACCACTCACCTGCTACGGCCCTACTCTGCCATCCTATAATGCTGTTTCCAGGAGGGAAACATTCCAGCTACCACCAGCATTTGTGGCTGGCTGATTATGGAAACTGTTGCTGTGTGCCAACATTCATTCATTCATGTATCAATCCACCCATTTATCTATTCAAACATTCATCCATCTCTTTGCCTTCCAGGCAGGCCCAGCCTCTAGCAAGTGGACGTATGTGAACTCTGAGTAGCTCAGGATGGTTCCATCATAGGGTGGGACGAAGGGTAGGTGAAAACTGGACTGCAAACAGTGTCCATCCACCACTCCTAATATAAAACTTTGGGATACACACTACAGCTTATATCTCCTATCTCCAGTAGAGCTTCTCTGTGTGACCCACGTGAACAGGCGCTGTGTACCCAGCTTGGCGGGGCCCTCCCGGGACCCCATTCTCTCACACTCAACTGTCTGCTGAAAGACACCACGGAAAGGATATTTAATTTGGTGCCTCTCCAAAGATGCTGATTTACCCTCCCTGCGGGTTCTCTCTTTCCCCTTCATGTCTGTAGGGCAGACTCTGAGGCCAACAATGGGCATGTAATTAACTACTTGACCTCTGTTCGGCTCTGTGGACAGATGATATGTGATGCTTCCTTCCTTCTTTTCCGTTTTTGCCAGGATTCCATGTTATGTGTGTCCCCTCTGCTGCTCCATCTCTTGTTTCGTCCTCCCCCATATGGTGTGACAGACCCCACACCAGACCATTATGGACGGGCTCCCACGGGGGAAGCCTGCCCTACTGAGGCAGAATAACGATGGTCCTGCAGTAGTGCTGCACTCTGCTATCCGGGGCCCAGGCCCAGATGCTCCTGAGGAAGACGTTAAAAAACCCATAGGCACTTAATTGTGCAATGTTATACTTCCCGATGCCAGCTGGTGTTTAAATTATGAGATGAAACAAGAGGATTTATAATCCTTGAAATTTCATCTGAGCCAGTGTTGTCAGAGGCAGTCCTTACCATATGGTCCATCTTTCAGCAAGGTTCCAAGAAACCCACCAGAACATTGAGTCCCAGGGGTTAATTTTATTCTGTCTGTTTACTTCCTACTATAGCAAGAGATACGATGCAATGGAATACTCCTGCTCCGTTCATTAATTTTTCTCTGAATCTATGTTCTCTTCAAAAATAAGTGCTCCTCTCCCTAAAATACATGATTCTTCTTCCCCGAATGGTTTAGCATTTCTAACTGTAAATCCTCCTTCATACAGCTGTTCCTTATTCTTTATCTGAACTGTCATCAGACTTTCCTTGCCTGGGATTTCTGTCATTGTCCTCATTCTAGTTTACTATAAACATTTCCAGAATTTTCATGGTGGCTGAGTGTTTTTCTCATCTCTAACTCAAGGATCTTTGCCAAAATATAAATATCTGGGACATAGTTCTCTAATGGGCTTTGACCCAGTGTAAGCAGGAAAATAAACTTACGATGTACCTCTCTCCCAAGGTCCTTACATATCTGTGTACAGAACATAGGAAACAAAAATGTTTCAAGATGTAAGTGGTAAGCCTTGGATATTTAGGAGATGTTGTATAAAAATCAATGAATTAGGCCCTGACTGGGTAGCTCAGTTGATCAGAGCATTGTCCCAATATGCCAAGGTTATGGGTTCAATTCCTAGTCAGGGCATATGTAAGAATCAAACAATGAATGCATAAATACATGGAACAACAATTTTATATATATATATATATATATATATATATATATATATATATATATATATATCCTCCTTTCCTTCTCTCTCTAAAATCAATACATTTAAAAATTAAATCAATAAGCTAAATACAAAAAATCATCATGTATCTCTGAAAGAAGATATGGAAAAGGAAGACCATGACCAGCCTGGAGAAGAGTAAGACACCTTTGATTAGATTTCCTGGGTCAGTGTGGCCCAAAGGTAGAGCTGTGCAGAATTGCCAGTACTCTTAGAAATCAAAGAGTTTTGAAGAAGCTAGAAAAAAATGAGAAATTCAAACTCAGAGTCATAGACAATAACCTGAACAATTCACAAAACTGAACGTGAGAGAGGAACCTGAAAAAAAAACCACGATTCTGGGCCCTGGCTGATAGGACTCAGTGGATTGAGTGCCAGCCTGCGAGCCAGAAGGTGGGCAGCTAGAATCCCAAACAGGGCACATGCCTGGGGTGCAGGCCACAACTGCAGCTGGGGGTGGGCGAGAGGCAACTGATCAATGTATCTCTCACGTGTCTCTTTCTTTCTCCCTCATTTCCCCTCTCTCTAAATAAATAAGTAAAACCTTCAAATCTAAAAAAAAAAAGTTGTTTAAAAAAACTAGCATTGAGGCAACTTAAATTAGTATTTGTTGATTGAATTAGTTGAAAACTAAGTTTATCATAAAAATGACTGTACTTAGGTCAGAAAAGACATAAAGAGAAGGATGAACTAAAGAGAAGTTTATATTTTCAGAAATCCAAAGAGGGAATCCAATCAGAATAGACAGGTAGAAATATAACTAACTAGTTATATCCTATTGACCACCTAATGGTCAGCCATTAGAGGAAAAAAGATGGATACACATATGTCACTGTTAAAAGCACAGACCGAATCCAGACTGATAAAGTTCGAATTCTGGATCTGCCATTTACTAGCTAAGAAACTTGGACAAATTGCTTAACCTCCCCATGCCTCAGTTTCCTCATCTGCAAAATAGTGATAATAATAATAGCATTTACCCCCAAAACTGGTTATGAGAACTAAAGGAATATATATCTGTGCACATTCTAAAATAGTTTTTGACACATAGTAAGCACCACATGAGGATTTCTTGTTGTTGTGTTATATTGGACAGAATGAAGAAGCAGAAGGATCTACTTCTGTGTTGACCTTTGTAAAGCCAGCTTCCTTAGGAATAGCAATAGAACTCAAGAGAAATTTCACTACATTTGCAGGATAGAAAAAAAAAAAGGGGGAAAGAGCGAAATGGGGAAGGAAAAGAATAGGGAAACCTTAGAAACAATTTCTGCATAGTTCAAATGTTTGTCTAGGGTTGGGTCCAACTAGACCCTTCATCTTCAGATTTTCCACACCTCAACTCCTGTAACGGGGACTAAAAATGCAACTCACTGCCCAATTCAAGAACAAATGTCTACCACCTTTCTGGAAATCATGTTGGATATTTGCTTTTTTTTAAAACCAGATGAAGTCCCAGTCTTTTACCCTCTACTTGAAGTCACTCCTAATCTCCCTAAGAGGCAGCTGAGATTTTGAAAAGCAGAGATGGTTATCAATGAGAAGGGAACAGCTCAAGCAAAGGCAGCAAAAAAAAAAAAAAAAGAATCATGAAGGTAAATGAGAGCACATATGGACAGAACACAAGTACATCTAAGCAATGTAAAGCAGAAAGGGGAGATGGGACTGGGCAGATAGGATGGATGCCTAGGCAAGAACATCACACATAACCTGGGACACAACACAGGAGGGTGTGGGGACATTGAAGAGAATGCTGGGTAGTATTCAGAGTGCAGAAGCACAAGGTCTAGGAATTAGAAAAGCTATTCACTACTAGATAAGCTTGCTAATGTTGCGTACTTTCTCAAACCCTCAGTTTCCTTATTGTTTGGATTTTTTAAAAAATGTATGGAACTTGGGCTATGTGCCAAACACTGTGCAAGGCCCTCTAAGGGATTCAAAATTGAATGATGGCATCTGTGCAATGACAAAGTCAGACCAAAAGACAGGTCCCAAGTCGAACATGTCATGATGCTATAATCAGGGTCCAGCCAGTTGGATTCTCAACCTGTTAATGCAGGATAGCCAAAATACCACCAAATGTTGTATGTAGTCTGTAGACATTGAACTCTGAAGAATTTTGTTAAGATCTACTACTACTGGCCTGGCAATCATTTTACTTTCTCCAGGTGAATAAACAGGTGAAGAAAACTTGATAAAGAGTGATTGATTCCTTATACTGTCTAAGAAATTAATTACATATGAGGAAAAAACAGAAGTGCAATATATAACGATAATCAGGAGGCATATTATCTTGTCTAATTTTAATCAACTTTTGAAATATATAAATAGAGATTTAACTGGTTGATTAATTCTTTGTCAGTTTGTGTGTTTTCAAGTGATTTGTGATTTTTTTTAAATGTTTTTCTCCTTTCCTTTTAAGAATCCCTGGCAAGTTGACATACATATGGTGAACATATGGCCTTCTCCTAATTGATTTAATTCAAAAGAGGACCCAGGGGAAAGCTCGGAGCACTATCTGTTGGAGAGCTCCGGGGAATGTTTATTTCAGAGTGAAGGGCCTGCGCGCAAGCCCGTCAGAGCAGTGCAGCTGAAACAGGTTGGGCAGTACCCGCACATGGTCGGAAGTATCAATGGTGTAAATCATTAGGATGATTTTAACTCCAATGTTCCGATTTGGCAGAATAGTATAAAATACATCCTTAAATGAAAGTAGTAGTTATTCACTGCGACGTTTATGTCAAGACATTTTTTTTTAAATGGTACTAAATTTCCTCCCCTTGTAAAACTGTCACTCCCCGGGTGAAACTGCATGGCCTAATGAACCAGCACCACCCATTTACAGATCAATTTGCCTACATTCCAGAATGAGCCTATGTTTGCCTAATGCATCCTCCACCAGATAGAGATAATTCTGTAGCAAAACGACTGCGGAAGAGATGGTGCAATCGACTGCATTCTTTCCCTGCAGAGCGCCGTAAACAAAGCCATGTGTCTATCGTCTGTTTCTTACATGGCTCGGAGACGACAGTAATCCAGCTGCAACGAAACCAAGGAGTTCACTCTCTTTCTTGTTCTCCCCGGTTTGGCTCTGGCAATCAATTCCAAATACCCATCATGAGCTGATGATGACTGTATTGTTTCGGAGCTCATGTAAATTCTAAATATTGGACACAGGACCAAGTTTTTAAATGGTGACATCCGGCCACAGCCCTGTTGATGTCTTTGTGTCAGTCATCCCCTGTAACTAGAGCCTCTTCTATCATGTGACAAAAACCAAGGACTGTCAGAGACACCAGTCCTTCTGAATCAGGCATGGTATTTCTATTTAATATGTATATTTTATATATATTTTACAGTATGTATATATGCATATATATCTTTATATTATAAATATATGTATGTATATACAATACATATGTGTGTGTTTCATTTTTTGTCTCTTTAGTCTTTCCCCTGACGTAATGTGTTTGTAAGAGATATTTTCTGAATAATGAATGGCACTCTCCATGGTTTATATAGATACACAGGAGATAATTTTATAGTGGTAGTAGCACTAGTCCTAGTAGTAATACTACCACTAATACTAATATAGCTACTATTATTATTACAATGACTATAAAGTCCAGGCCCTAGTGAAAATGTGCTTTGAACTAAATATTCTGTCTTGTTTAATTCTGATGATTGTTCTAGGAGAGAGATCTTGTTATTCCCCAGATGATAGATCAGGGAGTTGCAGTGTGAGGGGGTTGCACAGTATACTTAAGGACAAATAGGTAATAACACAGAATCCAAATAATCTTCTTGTAACCACCAAACTATTTCAACTCAAGGAGCACACTGTCATTTCAATGAGATTACAGGATATTTTTGTTTCAGCAGTATGATTTCACTTACAGCTTCCCTCCTCTTCTGAGAACTAATTGAATTATACTAAGTTGCTCTGGCAAATTCTTAATGACCCTGCATTCATAGAGTATAAAATAGAAAGGGTAGGGTAGAGGCCTTGGATTCTAGCAATGGATTGCCATCAAGAACAGAATAAGACAGGAATCAGAAAATAATATTTCTGAAGTGCCCTTATCCACCTCCATGTGCCTAAGCAATCCTCAGAAAAAGTATTATTATACCAAAGTATCACCCTTTGGGTCATCTTCAAACCTCCTCAGTGGAATAGGGTATAGCATTGCTTCAGTTCCAGAGAACGGTTAGGAATTTTCCATTAGAAACTACACCAAGGAAGATACCTTTAAGATCTCCTCTGTGGAGAGCTACCCCTGGGCTCACCAGTGCATCATGGTGTTTTGTGAAGTGGTGCAGCACAGTGCCATAGCGACCAGCACTGCAGCCACAGGTCACAGATCAAAAATTTCCTTCCTGAAGCTCATGTAGCATAGAACCAAGGGACAAGGGGGACCTTATATTTCTGTGTGTATCATGACAATATGCTTTGGTTTACCCAGTGGGAGCCAAAGAGGGAGAATCAGCCTAAAAATTATGTCAGAGCTTAAGATTAATTCATGTCATTTATCTTACACATTAGAGTTACAAACACCTTTCCAACAGCATTCATTAATCAACTGGAACTTGAGCTTCCCTAGTTCCTACAATTAATTGCGTAATTGGAAAACAAATTGTACACTAAAAATTTCTGCATTTTCATGGCTAAAATGACCCTTTAACTTAGGAACACTGTTCACTCACAATAAAGGTCTCTTCCAGATATTTTGGGTGTCATCTTTATTTGTGAATAAAATCAAAATTGGGGTTCGTTACTTTTTTTTAAGTCTTTTCACAGAATCCCCTCCAAAGTCCATTCAGTTTTCCCTGATGAACATCTCCTTACCACACAGGAAAAATGATCATCCACTGGTGTTTTCTGGAGAGCATAGTTTGAAATGCTCTTTTTCATAAGCCACATCAGCACATTCCGGCTGGTCAGACAGTGTGTTCCAATTTGGGGCTTGAACACATGGCCACAGGACATGTACATAACAAGGAAGCCGCATATGTTCAACATGATTCCGCCTCTATCCCGGAACCGCACAGAATTTTGGAGGGAGTAGGGCACGACTGATCACACTGCAAGGAAATTCACACCATAGAAACTAGTGATCCTGCTTAAAATACTCCCCTCACTAAGGAAAGACCATTCCAGTAAATATTTGTATGGTGAACAATTTACATTCTTCCTTTCCCATAAACGTCTACCTTTCATCAAAGACCCAGTTGTCACCTGCACAAACTGCAGGTGTTGAAGCCAGGTCTGTGACCCTGAAGACCATCTTGGCCGTTTCTGAGTGACCTGTGCATCCAAAAATGTGCCTTGCGTCTGCAGGCAGCTGAGCTGGTGAAATTCTCTCTAAGGAGCACAGAGCATATGCCTTGCAGCTGGCTCACACATCACCGTGGTGTCAGACGGGGCTCTCGGAAGGGCTCTTGTTTTCTGACCAGGAGACACCTGTCACGCTGGTCACGCTGTGGGAAAAGCGTGGAGCTGGACGCTGATGGCCGGGTTCTGGGTCTGACTCGGCCACCAGGAATGTGTGGGCATGAATGAGTTCTGTTCTTTCTCAGCCTCCGCTTCCTCACTAGACAAGTGATCACGGGAGCTTTAAGGGCCTGACCCGGTACAAAACATCTGTGCTTTTATGTAAAATCCAACAGAATAATGGTAACTTGCTTCCATCTACTCTAAGAGCTTTTTTGGAATTCTATGGGTTATTCCATACCTTGGAGAATATTAGTTGCAAAACAATTCCTTAAAATATTGAGTGCAAACCCATCCTCCAACAAATCTATGACACA
The DNA here is from genome assembly GCA_004024845.1 of Tonatia bakeri. Taxonomy (NCBI): domain Eukaryota; kingdom Metazoa; phylum Chordata; class Mammalia; order Chiroptera; family Phyllostomidae; genus Tonatia; species Tonatia bakeri. The sequence continues at coordinate 19,175 of PVIA01001804.1, forward strand.
CTATGAACATCATAAACTACTATGCACCTTTTCACATGCACAGCTCTCCAATGGCCAGTGTACAAAGACCTTTCATTCAAGCATAGATAGCACTTTTGCAAATTTGTTTCAGCAGATTCATAATAGATATAAACTAGCATAAAAATATTAGATGAACTTATTTTATGGTAACACAGAATTGGAGAAAAATAGAAAATGATTTTTCTGTCCGCTTGACACGTTTTATCTGAGTGGGTGGGATTCATTACCCTTCCAGGATAAGTGGGAAGAAGCAAAGCCACCCAGGAGCCTCAAAGGAAATTTCCTGTAGCCTTTCAGAACCATCCTGGATCAAGATTTACCACCTCAGCCAAGAAGGATCCCTCCACAGTCAAGCTGACCCTTTTCTAAGAAGCAGCTCTAGGGTAAGAGCTACCACCCAAATACAATACAAGAGCGCACTTCCTAAAGCACTGGGTGTGTGTGTGTGTGTGTGTGTGTGTGTGTGTGTGTGTGTGTACCAAAGCATCCCTACATCATAGAAAAATAACAAGAATTAATATTTGTATGACAATTTACACTTCACAAAGCAATGTTGCCTTCCCAATTCAAACTTTATCCAGTGAAACTCCAAAGACATCTCGTATGGCACAGGTGTTTTGTTTTGCTTTAGTATGATAATTTTCTCAACACAGGAAATATTAGAGATGCACAACAGACTGCAAAATCCAATTTTATCCAAAATCACAGTGCTTGACATGCTGGAAACGTTTCAAATGTCTTCTAATTTCAGTTACAATCAGAAGCTACACAGCCTGCACCTGTAAATCCAAAGCTTGAAGTGGAAACAGGCAGTCCTTCACCTGCACTCCATGTGGAGCTGTAAAACTGTCCCGAGACAGGCTGAGCAGAGGCCCGCGCTCTTTCAGAACAGGGTGAATTTTCTAATGCGGGAAAATTTATGTGGCAACGAGTTGAAGAACAGCCAGGTTTAACCCCTCAAAAGCAGGTGCTATTTTGTGGGTAGGAGCTCTGAAGCATTAGGCTTTTGTTAGGACTCACAGTCCCTCACAGAGTTCAGTAGACCCCTCCTGGTTACTCAGGTCTTTCTGTTGAGAAGGGACCCTGTAGGCAACCCCTCCTTACTTGAGTGTCTTTCTCGATAGCCCTTCCCAAGTTTTCTGTTGTCCATCACCAACTCCAGATCTCCATGGTCTGCCCTAGCCTCTCTCTAAGGTGTCTACACCTCTCAGTTGTCTTCAGAACTTCCTGGGATAGTCTGTTGTCTTGGCAACAATTATTAATACCACCACCTTTCACTCTCAAAAGTGCCCAGTTTTGGAGGATAAATCATATGCTTGCCCTCTATTGTACCTTCTTTCCTTCCTCCTTCAGTAATATCTGTAATTTCTATTTCTGCAGCATCAAGATACCATGTCTGTGTAAATGCCTACCAAATACTCCTCTAGCCCTGTGCTCCCTTCCAAACTCTGGACGGACAGTTCCACTTCACTGCTATATATGTGTATGTGTGTGTGTGTGTGTGTGTGTGTGTGTGTGTGTGTATCTGTTTGAGAGTCCTTCTAGAAGTGTAGACTCAATAAGTAATAAATTAAGTCATCTGCCCCTCCTTCTCAGACAGACCAGTTACTCTCTGACATTATAATTTCTGTTAAAGAAAGCCAATAAAGCTCAACACAATACAGTCATTGCATCAGTGGAATCATACGCCATTTTCTGTAAGTTCTCCTGGGTAAGGATGTCCCAAACCCATGCTTTATTTTCCCTCCAGTAGAAGCATCTTGAGACCTAATCTCCTCTCTCCCGACTATTACAAAATTCATCGCTGCTCAAAAGTTAGCAGTGATTCCAGAGAAAGTCTAAATTAACCTAAACTCCTTAGCCTGGCTTTCAAGGCCTTGAACACTACAGCTTCAACTCAACTTGTTGACCTTTTTCAGCTCTAACATTCCAGAACTTTATGATTCTATACAGCTTTCCTCATTTCTCAGCAGCAATCAACCTGGTATTCTGGGCCTACAAGACAAGTCACATTCCATATCTGAGAATAGTCTATAATCTCTTACCCATATGGCCTTATCGGTACCATTTCATCAGCCTGGAATATCCTCATCTCCATTTTTACGGCTGAAGTCTGTCCATTCTTTAAGGATCTATGAAATAATACCACTTCCTCAGAAAGTCTTTCTTTTTCCACTCTCCCCTCAAAAAGCAGTGTTGGTCTCTCATTTCCATCTTTACCACTGTTGCCGTCATTTTGCATTTTCAGAACTTTATATATTAATGACCTCTGAAGGCTCCGCCTCCTTTCAATTATAGCCGCCTCCAAAGGCCTTTACCATATTGATGCCAGACTGATTTTTCCAAACACAAACCTCATTATGGCACCTTCAGGCCTCCGTGTGGGTATAGCTTCCTCACTGCTCCTGAAGGCCCTACTTTATCCATAGGGTCCTTAGAGTATCAGGTACTTCTCCGTCTTCACTCATAGATACCTCCCCTTACCTTACCTGAGTCCATCAGCCTCCAAAGTAAACTCCAGTGCAGAACATGGTATCACAAGCTCCCCACTTCTTCCAAAGTAAAAGTATAAACAACAAAGAACAGGCAAGAAAAACAAACAAAAAACCTATTATGCAGAAATTCTAGAAATTTCAAAACGTGCTGCTCAAAAAAGGTATTATAAAAGTTCTCGGCCATTTCTGGAAACTGTCCCAAAAGACGGAGCACCCACATCCATCTTTGTTGGATGTTACACGGCCTCATTTTGGAGCCATGGTCTCTGCATCCCCAAATGCTCCAATTAACTACCAGAAAATCTTTTTTACCAAAGATAAAAGTTCAACTTAAAAAATTCCAAGCAGCACTTTAAAAATCATGTCAATTTTTATTAAGGATATTATGCATTAGAGAAGACCCATGAGTCCTTTCAATAAACAGTTATTCTTTGAATGAGATCAGAAGGACAATAAAGTAAGGCAGAAACTTTGAATCAATGTGGCAACATCATCAAGGTATTTGCCAGGGAACTGGTGTTATTCTTATAATATAGATATTTATTAGATATAATATAGATATTTATTAAAATAGTATTTGTCCTGTCCCTAGAACTGTATACATCAGGCATTTTCACATTATGCAATTAATTTACTAAAACTCATCATTCATTATATTTGCCTGTAAGCCTAGATCTATATAAATTTGTTCATTTATTAAACTCAACATTCAATAAATCTAGTGAGCTACTAGTATGGACCAATGCTATACTAGTCTCAAAGAAATCAATTGTAATGAAGACAGATAATGTCCATGATTTCACACAGTTTACAGTCATGCATTTTACAGTGGGGAAAGACAGGGGAGAAGTTTGATAAAATTAAAAAGTCAATACATATATATGACAATATAATCCACAGTATGATATGGTGGGGAAAGGATCGATGTTAATGAAAATAATGAACATTTATTCAGTGCTTAGTATGTGACAAATACTGTTTGAAATACGTGTGTGTGCCCATATCTGTTTAATCCTTACAATAGCCTATGAATTAAGTACTATTACCCATCCCCCTATGTGATAGGCTGAGGGTCGGAGACACGGCAAGTTTGTTACTCACTCAAGGTTTGCCTGCTGGTAGGTGTCAGACTGGGAGTTTCTCCCAAGCTCTTTCCAGGGCCTGGCCATCTTCCTGCCATGCAAATGACCCAACATGACTGTGATGGAAAAACTCAGGGCAAATGGAGGGGGGAACCTACAAAAAGATGGAATATATTGATTAAAAAATTATGTATTTATTCTTATATGTTTAAACTTCAATCACCCTCAAAGTATTCTCCATTTTTTCCACCACTCAAAACAGTTTTTGTAGTCATTGATTTTGATGACTTTTAAGTGATTCTGCCGTTTTTTGCTTCATCACTTCCACATCTGCAAAATGTTTCCCTTTGGGGACATTTTTCAATGGGGAATCCAAAAAAAGTCACTCGGGTCAAGATCGGGCGAAAAGCGAGGGTGGACATGGGGTCATGCTGTTTTTGGTCAAAAACTGCTGAGCACTAGTACAGTGTGGGCAGGTACACCATCATGAAATGGGCGAGCACGATGCCAGAGCCTTCACAAGAAAATTCACTGAACCCAGTCGCAGCCTCTCACAACAACGCCAGGTGGTACACTGATAGAGAGGGGTTCCTAGAGCCCTCACCTGTTGGTGGAAGTCTGTACTACAAGGGGCCCACCCTCCAGAAGATAATTCCATTTTTTTTTGTTCCCCTCTTATCTTAATGGCTCTCAGGAGGAAGCCAAGAATGTAAATTTCTAAGTGATTGTTGGTATATTCTTCTCCACCCCTGGGCATAAAAGGTAAAAGAAATAAAAACCATGTGAATGAAAGTAGGGTTAGAAATTTTGCCATGCTCAAGAAACATTTTCTCACACACAAAAAAAAGTCTATTGGCAATAATTTAAAATAAATTCACATGCTTTTTATCTAATTAACCATATGAGAGTTACACTGTGACTAAATTGGGGTAGTTTGTATGATGAGTGAGAGACAGATGTAAGTATATCTAAATTATTAAAGAGAATGAAAGCATTAGTATAAGTCAATACAATAATCACTAATAGTCTATTGTTCCGATGATGGCAGGAAAAAAATTTACCACTCTGTGAATGGCAGGCAACTAACTTCCCTCTCCACACATTGCATTAGCGTCTGTTTTCATTTTGCTTTCTTTCTTCCCCTAATGTGGAGTGACCTCCTTTTCCTATTTTGAAAAGATCATTTTTCTTATGGATGAAAAATTATGATTTTGCACTATTGCTTACCTACCCTCCAAAAATGCTCTTGCAGGCTCGAACACAGAATCGTAAGGTTTGGAGAAATACTTGTTCCAAACATGGCACCCAACAGTCTAATTAGTGCTGTAGTTTGAGTTAGGCTGATGGACATAAAAACAAAACCATTCAGAAGCAGGTTCAAGGGTATGGTACTGCATAGCTTACAGTTCAGTGATAGTAAGTAAATTACATTAAAATAGGTATTCAAATTGCTGTAATCAATAGTAATATATATGAAATATCCCACTCAATTTTATGAGCTATCTTTACACAATTAAAATGACTGTTTCATTCTTAAATATTCTACATAAAACTGTCACACTTTGACTCCTAAGCGAAAGACTCTCAGACTAATCTTAAACATTTATATGACAGTTTTACAGGTTGACTTAATTTTAAAAAAATAATGTGGTAGCATGAAAAATGGGTAAGGATTCAGGCCTATAGGATTTTTATTGTACATATGATTTCCACCAGAGCAAACGTGTATATAAAGTTTAAGGCCTCCTAGTGAACATTCCTTATGTGCATAAACAAGAACATACATTACAAGGAGAATAAGGTTTTGGGAACTTAAGGATTTGAGAACACTGTAAGTCAAATCATTCCGAGTTGTCCACCAGCCCAGAGCCTGATCCATGTTGATAGCAACGCCGATATGCAATAAATAGTAAATAGATGTGTGAATTCAGACCCACAGGCACGCACCGACACCCCAGACTGACGTGGAAAGAGGCAACCCTTTATGTCTGTTCTGACTTTGGCTTTTGCAGCTGCTGTTTTCTCAGTGTTGTCTCCGGGGCAGTTTCCTGTTGCCATAGCTGATGGCCTGCCCACGCCTGCCTGGGCCTTTCAAGTGTCAACACTCCCAGGCTGGCTGCAGTGGTCAAATGCTTGTTAATGAGATATAGCAGCTGGGTAGGGGTGAACCACTGAGACGGATAAAGGAATGCCGCTGGTGCAGGAAGCGATGCCTTTTGAATCTTTTCAGCAGGGTGAAAGCTTTCAAATCAAAGAGGGTATGTTGTATTCATTAATAAACCCAAGTTCCCATGCAGTCACATTAAAGCCAGCAGTTTAACTCTGCAGCAGACAGGTGAATTTCCCCCGATTTTACCCTGAAAGACAATGCACAAGAAAACAAGGCTTGAGATGAAAACAAAGCAGCACTTCCTCATCTGCGGGGCTGACTGGACTGCTCCCCAAGCAGGGGTTGCTGCATTCTTTCTCAATTTATCCTTTGTCCGTGCACTTGCGTGTGTGCGCGCTGCGAGCACACACGCGTGCGTGTTCCAAAGCTCATAGCAACCACCCTTGCTCCCGTTTCTGCAGTCTTTTACCAGAACATTTCTTTCCCCCACCCCCGTCTTTTAAAACCAGACTTTCAAAACCAGAATTAATGCATTAACAAGTACTTGTGAGGAAAAAATACATGGGTGTGGATGTAGGCCCATACTGCCTCTGTCTCAGATGGGATGTAACTGTGCACCCCCAGCCATCTCCCCCCATCCGACCTGGAGATGAGGCTGTTTCTCCAGGGGGTGTAGGAGTTGGCAGCCTCATGAGGCAGCTCCAACAGCTAGGAGAAGCCCAGAAGGGATTCCAAACACGAGGATATTGAGGGCACCTAACTGACAGGGTATCCGGACGATAGTGTTGAGGAAGTATTATTATTTTCAAGTGCATTTGATAGAAACTTGGACTCCTAGGGAATAAAAATAGCCACAATACATAGCATTAGAGATGGATTATCTACTTCAGGGTTGTTAGAGAGAATTCAGTATGAATGACACAATTTTAAAAGCAGGAATATGTAACCTGCACTAACTGAGCTATAGAGATATCCTTGTGTCTCACTGTCTCCATTTTTTTCAACCATCGTATAAGTTAGCTAATAATTCACCAGAGCTATCTAAGCCCCACAAAGCAAAGGCAGTATCTACGTATTGTTCTCATGACATTGTTAAGTGCAAAGAAGACTAGCTATCCAAGGAAATGAACAGAGTGGGAGAAATGCCTCCTTCAAAAGTATTTCAGTTTTCAAAATATTCACAAACTGATTTATTTTAAGCCTCCATTCTTATAAGAAGGCCTTTAGCCTACATGAAAAGACAAATTGATATCCCCTTTATTGGATGCTTACAATAATGTGTTAAGCACTGGACTAGAGAGCACATTAAAATGTGTATTAAAATGTATGTGTATATAGATTTTAATGTATATTAAATGTATATTATTAAATATATGTGTTAAAGATCTATTAAATATATACATTAAATAGCTATTATTAAATATATACACACACAATCTCTATAAACATTAAGATAATACCGTGGGTAATTTTATAAAGCTGCCTTTTTAAAAAAACTAATCAGGGACCTCCAGTTGCAGAGTGTTTATATCAACTACGCAAGGCCATAACTGACAGATGAATTTAAAAGAACACCTTATTCTTCCTGTGCTTTTCATTCTACCATATTCCCTCCCTAGCTAGGCTGCCTTGGGCCATGCTACTCTGACCTACCAAGTATTGTCTGATAAAAAAAAAACAACAAATTCAGAATATTCAGTGCTCTTTTTAAGCACATTTGTGAGTGTGTGTTCTGCATGTATGTGGCTGGGTAGGGTAAGGAGATGTATTATTAGCAAAGATTCCAGAAATCCTAAATAAAAAGTCCATAATAGAGTCCCATGAAGCCTGTGTTCCCATTCAATTTAGCCCGGAGGTGACTATGGGTTTTGCCGTATTTATAGTCTGTATTTTAAAAGGCCCCTTAGGGCTGCGTGTCTGTACAGCACCGCAGAGCGGGGTTCCAATGGCCGGAGAACTGAAGGGGAGAAAGGGTCCGTCTGGGAAAGGTCCTTGGTTAGAATCTATAGAACGCCCGCGGGAGCGCTCTCTGCACCCCGTCTCTCCTCCACGGCAGGTTAGGAGATAGCCGGGATCTCACGAAATTCCACACGGACAAATTCTACCCAAACTTAACAATTTATATTTACTTAGAAGACACTGTCTAAGGGTTGGTGGTTTAAAACCTCATCTCCTTCCACCTTCACGCCAAGTTCCGAGCACCTCCAAGGAGCTGCCGAGTCTTGTCTTTCCGGCAGCAATAACAGTCTGACTCATCTGCAGCCACTGCCTCTGCCTTGGCACCCAGGAATTTGCCTGCCATGGAAGCATCCTGTCCAACCGCAGAAGGTGGTAAACTGGGTATCCGTGCGCCAGCGGGCTGCAGCCCTCCCTCCCGCAGAGGGGTGGAACCCAGAGCACATATCCTAATCTGGCTAACGCACACTGTTGCCTGTACTTCCCTGCCTTTGAATCCACTAGATCTTTGTAGTTCCTTGGGAAGGCAAAACCCCAAACAGCACAAAATCATTAGAAGTTCCTACATAAAACAAAACAGAAACCCCATTCCGCATAGCACACGTGCACTTAATGGAAGTCTGCCATTTGATACACTGGTGCGTTTTGTTCTTTTCTTTGCTGCCACCCCCCAAACCACTTCCACTTTACACCATATTCTCTGGTTTCTTTTGCCTTTTTTTTTTTTTTGCTAAGAAGGTTTTGACTTAAAACTGAAAATATTCTAAGTGACAAGTAAGTAGCCCCTTCTCAAATAAAACCTGCAATAACGTGCCTGGATTACATTAAGGAATGCTGGAGGGGATCCCAAAAACCAGTGTTTGTACAGTCAACCTGACAGAATCCTAGGACACCATTGAAAGAGCTCCTGTTACCTAACTGACTTGGAGGTAATCAGTGTAATCCGCATGACAATACATTGTCTGCCTTCGCTGGCGGGAGGGGCGGGCTGGAAGGAGCCCCTGGGAGCATCGCAAGCCTCTGCCATGGGCTGCCTTTCTCTCTGGCTCTGCTTTTAAACACTGTGAACCCAGAACTTTCATGGAGTAAGATAGATTTATTAAGGTGAATAAGCTTAACATGGACACAAAAACAGAGAGAAAACCGCAGAAAGCGATCAATAGCTAATGCCCAAATCCCAGGAAACAGAGTAGCAGTGAGAGTAAGTCTCTTGGCAGGAAAACCAGATCGGTCTAGAATGAAGTTTTGGGAAAACGTTTGAACCGGTCTCAACAGAATGCAAACATTGCTAAATGAGCTTTTGACTAGGGTTTCTCTTGGACAATGTGAGGACCAGATGAAGGGAGAGTGAAGATAGGGTTTTGTGGGTAACTTAAACTTTCCTGTGCCTTTTTAGCCCATTTCTGCAAGTTGGTCTCAAGACTCTTTAAAGCACAGGAATGGAAGGACAGACTCTCAGTGGCGCCAGAACCATCCCCTCCTGGATGAAGGTTGAATCAGTAGGCAGCACAATATCAATCTCAGGACCAAAAACTATGTCTTTTGTCAAATGTCCCACCCACTCAAGAAAAAAAAAACCTCTCAATATTTGCTGTGAACACTTTTTAAAAAGAACACTTCTGGTGTGCGATTCTTGTTTGAAATTGTTTCATCAGAAAGAAAGGTACATGCATTCACATTCTGCCTTTATTTCCTTTATTTCATTCCAGGCCGTGCTGCCCAGGAGGAGGAGGGCTGATATCAAGCGCCACTCTCGTTTGTATTTATATCCTGTGGACAAAACTTAAGAAACATCAAGGGTACTAAAGGGAGAGAGGGGAAGAGAGATAAGTTGAGAATTAGAAGATACAGTCTATATAATTTTGAGTGAGATTAAAAGTCTTCGATGTCTTGAATAGCAAGATGGTCCTGTTGACTATCGGCACAGGCCATGGTTAGATTACTATGTCTTATCTCTTGTTCAAACGCTACTTCAAAGGACTATTATCAACTGTTCAAGTAGACAGCAAAAACTCGCAATGCCGACGTAGAGCACTCAAGAGTGAGGAAACTATGAAAGCATTTCTTCATGGACTAGAGGTAGGTTTGTTGCGTGTGGAAGAGAAAATGGCTGCTAATGCAGTCACAGAGCTGAAGTGCTGGTGAGTGAGTAGAGATAGAGTAAATCCCCGGAAAAGTAAGGAATCTAGTTAAAAACGGAATTTAATTCTAAACTCGAGAAGGCTAGACATAGTATCACAACAAAACCGTTCAATGTGTTCCAGTAATTTTCTTAAAGATGCTCACTCATTCAACAAGTATTTATTGAGCAACTATTAGCTGCTAATCTCTGTTAAGGTGTTGGCAAAACTGCAAAGAACAAAATAGGTGATAATCCAGCCACCATATGGGGTTCTATTCTAGAGATTATTACTATTTTACTAGACACTCAGCACAACCACACTGAGACTGCAAAGAGCAGCCTCAGTTAATTATCCTGGCTGTTTTTCTCTAACCATTTACACTGAATAAATCCAAAAGTTTATGGTTAATCTGATCTGTGGTGAAAATACACCTTTTAGGTGACATAGTACTATTAACCACAGTTTAATTTGATGGTGCATGTGTGTGTGTGTGTTGGGGAAGAAGTCCTTTTAAAATGTGGAATTTAGGAAATATTACAGAGAAGAAAGTTAGTTGGGGGGTGGGGGGTGGCTTTTCTGGAGTCACTTCCGCATTTTTTCCTCCAAAATCATACTTTCCTAAGAGAAATTATTTTTTTTCTAGAATATCCTAGGACATTTTCTTCAGGGCCAAGTGTTTGCCATTCACTCAACTCAAGTCAAAGGAGAAGAGCATCGAAAATACGCAATGAGTACGAGGATTTATCACGAGGACCAAGTCCAGTGATGTCAGCCTGAGCTACAAAGGAGAAAATGAATCTAGAATCTAAATGGTTATTAAGTACTAATCCACCTAAATATTGTTTTGTACAAAGAGATAGATGAGGTATTACCTCTTTAATATTTATTTTATAATAAAACATGAATTCAAAATGTAGAATGGCAGTATCCTTTTAAAAATACATATGCTGTGACTTATTATATTTTGTATAAACTCTGGAGCAATAATAAAATAATCATTGGGACAAATCCTTATCTTTAAAGATAAAGATTAAAGGATTGAATACAGAACACTGTATTTTCAAGTACAAGGACAACAAGGAAGTTCTCTGTAAAAAATACGCATCTGTTTGAAGCACTTTTTTTCATTTCTGTACCTTTGCCTGGGATTGGACTCTTCCTTTTGCAGTGCCCTGAGGGATATGTGATGCTTTGTTTTCCAACACATTTTCTGAGGTACCTAATAACTTTTGCCCAGGATTATAGACAGGTTGTAGCTGATTTTATTATGTAAAACATTTGCATTTATAGGTCAGTGTTAGTGTGTCTGTTCTATATCCTCTTCCATACAGCACCAAAAAAAAAAAAATCAGAAAACTTAACAGATCAATCACAGACTAATCCCCAAAAAGAACATCAACCCTGTGATTTTTACCTAAGGTAAGCTCCAGTATAAACAATGTTCAGTTGTTCACACTCAATTTCAGTTTCAACCGTCTAATTTCAAAATCAAAATTTATGAATATTACCAGGGTTGTAACATAAAAAGGCTGTACTTCACTTTTCTAAATCTCTTTAACAGACATCTATAGTATAAATGCATCTATTCCAAACTGTATTTTAACCATCTGTTTTGATTCAGTGAGTCTTGCCGTTGGCATGCATTAAAACTTTTGTTCCAAAAGTGATGCTACTTTTTCTCCTTCTTCAAATTGGGTCAGTGTAGTAAAGGGATAGTGGACATTTTCTTTCCACAATAGAAACAGCCCAACTAAATAACGCACATCGAAAAAAGTCCCCTTTGAAAATCAGTCAATCAAATCAACTTGTTTGTGCTGAGCGGCCAAAGGCCTGTATTTGAAGCAGTTCGTCTTCTGTTCTACACGGTATTCTAAGGAGCTCACTGAGGTCTGGTGGGTGGAGGAGAGCATCACTTTAAGTTGTCTCGAGAATAAGGAAACTTAAAGGCCGGGTCCAGTTGATGGAAACGTGGCTGATGCAATCCACTATCTCCCCAGTGGACTGACACTTGAGTTATAGAAATCATGGAGATAACCGATGTGATCAGATTAGCCACGCCAAAGTGTAGTTTAGCGATCACCTATAGGGAACTACAGCTGAAGTCCACATTGCCTCAGCTCTCCCAGAACTAACTGATTCTTGGAAGAATACAGGTGTCTGTCCATCATCTAGAAAAACAAATTAACTGTATTCTTAAAAAAAAAAAGTTACTTCAAAACAGTTTAAACTGCAGTAAGATTTTCCCTGCAAGTTGCCCTTTTAAGTATAAGCTGCTTTATGCATGTGAGCATTGTTTGATGTGCAAAATTTCAAATTGTATTCAATGTTTCTGTGGCACATTCATTGTATAACAAGATGGTACATGAACTAAAACCTCACTTTTTATCGAACCGATTGGGGAATAATCTAGCTGCAAAAATCCATTTTACACAAAACAGTGGGGAGCAAAGGATATCCAATCTGAGCATGGCAGACGCAAATTTTTAAGAGATAACTCAGTCCTTATCACATGTGTAACTTCTAAAACACAGAACGTCTTAACCACTACACCCTTCTTAAATAAATCTATGTGACATTAACTCTAGAATAGGAATCATTCAACAGTCAGAGTCAAGTTTGATCTTTCGCTTTCTTATTTAGAGAAAATTTTATTTTCAAGTGTCCAAGAATACGTAAAGTATCCAAAGTATTTCAAGAAAACTTCTGGCACATGTCGCTCCAGCCCAATAGCTAACAGCTGCTGCCACCTATAGGCCTGATCTCAAGAGATGGAGCTGGGTCTTGAACAGAGAGAGATCTTGCAAGTCTCGGAGGCACAGTTAAACACGGCCAGTTTTTCTTTCCAGAGGAACAGTAGGCTCCCACAGACTACCCATGCAGCTCCCTGAAAAGCTGGAATTAGATATAACAAATTTCAATGGTTTCATCAACCACAGTCTCTTTAAACTGCTTCATGAGGAGCAGGAACTTGAAAGTAGCATCCTCTCCTCACACAAAGCAAACAAATAAAGCAAAATTAATCAAGGTAGCTGGGTCTTTGGTCACATTAACTTGTGATTGTCAGGGCTATATAATGATGTGAAAATAAGTGACAAGGATATATTTTTTTCTTGTGTGTGTTGGCATGCATGACATATGAAAGTCTGAATTTTTTGGATAGATTCTCTTTCTTCTAGAGATTTTATGAATGGTGTGAGATAGACATTTTTTCTCCTAATCTTCAAAATGACATTTGAAGGTAGTCGTTATTATCTCTATTTTACTAATTTAAAAATATATTTTTTCTCAATAGCATGCAAAAGCTTATAATGTTAGCCCTGTTATACCCACTAATTTTATTATATTTGCAAGTCATTTCATAATTTAGCTTTTGTCTCAGGCAAGGGCAACAAAAGCAAAAATAAAAAAAATTGTACGACATCAAACTAAAAGGCTTTTTGCACAGCAAAATAAACCATCAACAACAACAAAAACACCTGCTGAAAGGGAGAAGTTTTGCAATTATATATCTGTTAAGGGGTTAGTATCCATTCTATATAAAGAAGTCATACAACTCAACATCAAAAAGCAAACAATGCAATTAAAAAATGGGCAGAGGACCTAAAATAGACATTTTTCCAAAGGAGACATATGGATCATATGGATGGCCAACAGACATATAAAAAAATGCCCAACATCACTAAGCATCAAGGGAATAAAAATCAAAGCCACACGGATATCACCTCATACCTGTTAGAATGACTATTACCAAAAATACAACAAATACTGTGTGTTGGTGAGGATGTGCAGAAAAGAGAACGCTCATATTCTGTTGGTGGGATTGTAAACTGGTGCAGCCACCAGGTAAAACAGTACGAAATTTCTTCAAAAAATTTAAAATAGAACTGACATACCATCCAGCAATGCCACTTCTGGGTATGTATCCAAAGAAAATGAAAACACTAATTTGAAAAGATATATGTTTTCTTTTCTTTGAAAATTCAAGAAAAAATATATACACTCCTATGTTGATTGCAGCATTACTAGTAAGAGCCAAGATACGGAAGCAGCCTAGGTGTCCATGAATAGAAGAACCAGTTAAGAAGGTGTGGCTCATGTGCACAGTAAAATGTTACTCAGCCATAAAAATAAACGCTTGCCATTTGCAACAATATCGGTAGGCTGGAAGGTGTTGAGTGAAATAAGTCAGACAGAGAAAGACAAATACTGGATGATTTCACTTATGTGTGTAATCTAAAAACAATGCAACAAAACAAAACAGAAATACACTTATAGATACAGAGAACAACCTGCTTTTGTATGTTAAATTTTCTCTTCTTATAAGCTGCCAGAGAGTGTGGGAGGTGGGCGGAGATTGGGGGCGGGGAGGCAAAGGGGATTGAGAGGTACTAATTTCCAGTTGTAAACTAAGTCGATCAGGAGGATAGAATGTACGGCATGGGGAAGGTAGTTGGGAATATTGTAATAACTTCGTACAGTGACGAGGTTACTAGACTTATTGTAGGGATCCTTTTGTAAGACATATAAATGTTGAATTACTATCTAGTACCCCTGAAGCTAATATATGTCAACTATACCTTAATAATAATTTTAAAATAGCTAAAAAAATAAAAAAGGATCAATCCTGCCAACACCTTGGTCCTGGAATTTCAGCCTCCAGAATAAATTTCTGTTATGTAAGCCACCGCCTGTGGTATTTTGTTATGGTGACCTTAGCACACTAACACACCTCTTAATCTAATTCTGTGACTTTGACCAAGTTACTTATGTTCTTACATTCCTTATACTTTAAATAGAGATAATAATACTTTCTTTGAAAGCTATAAGATTAAAAATGATGATGTAGCCCTGGCCAGTGTGGCTCAGTTGGTTGGTGCATTGTCCTGTGACCAATAGGTTGTGAGTTCGATTCCTGGTCAGGGCATAAACCCAGGTTGTGGATTCAATCCTGGGTCCAGGAGCCAATGTCAGTCCCAGTGCATGTGGGAGGCAGCCAACTGACTCTTCTCTCTCACATCGATGTTTCTTTCTCTCCCTCCCTCTCCCTTCCTCTCCCTCTAAAAGCAATGAAAAAATGTCCTCATGTGAGGATAAAAAAAATGTGTGTGTATAAAAGGCCTACTATGTGTATGACGTGAAGCAGCTGCTCAAACATTAATCCTTTCCCTTCCTGAATCCTGCCTCTGGTGTCAAGTAGATTTGAGTAATCTTCGGAATGTAATTTCACCTACTTTTTTGTTCTTCCAGTAGTCACCTGGTCTGTGTGTACATAATTTGACAAAAATATTTTTAAATAGATATATTAATATGTAACATCAATTATGAATCTATATACATTAAGCATAATTAGTTACATTGAACAAATATACTATACTTGATCTTAGCCAAAAGGTTGAGAAGCGATACATTCAACAAATATATATGAAATCAAAACTATGCTAATCAATGCAGGCTGTATAGGCATCATATCTGGATGAATTCTTAGGTTTACCTTAGAAAGCTTCATGGGTTTCAACACTTAGATAAACACTTCAAAGTCTAAATGTTCATTCAAATCTTAGACATACATGTTTGCTGAGCTTCCAAAAACCTAATATAAAATTATCATCATTTTAATATGTTTTTTTCTTCCCACTTTCTAGCAAAGCCTCAAACAAAAATGTTGTAGCTTGCTTCTCTCACAGCCCCCATCTTTCTTCCTCCCACACCCAACCTTTGATTCTATTTCTGTCTCTGCCTTGTTATGGTAATGAGTGTTAATTCAGTATCTTCCTAATACATTCTTTAAAATCTACTTCTGCAGGTTTTACAAACTAGCTAAGCTTAGGGTTCATAAAAACAAAACCAATAACTGTGCTTGGAAAACTATACTATTTCAAGGAGGCAAAACTTTTCAATAAGAACACCTTTACCTTTCTTATTTTTTGCCCAATTCCGTAATCTTTTTATTTTGTTCCTCCTCCCTCTTTCTCCAAATCCAAAATCCAAAGCAGAATCAATCTTCAGAGAAGCCCATGAGGAAAGGAAGAAGGATAGATAGAAGATGGAAGGGAGGGAGGGAGGGAGGGAGGGGGGAAGGGAGGGAGGAAATTGTAAGTGAAACTCTCTACAAACCATGGGAAATTAGCTGTTCAGGGTCATTTCCAATTGTTTCAGCGAAGATTTGGGACCAAATAAGAACCAAGATCACATACCCATAGTGAACAGTGGGGAGCACACATAGTGTGAAATGACTGGGGAGCCAAGCAATTTTTCATCTAATTAAAGAGGAGCTGACTTTGGTAATCAGGTAAAATCAGGAATTTTCCTCATATATGACTCAGGGATTGTAACTACCAAACCTCACCATCTAAGGTAATAAAGTAATACAGAAACGTTTTCAAAGTGACAAATATATAAATAAATAGATGACAAAACTTGAAAAAATCTAAACTTTAGTAGAAATGGTAACTCTAGGAAAAGATTAAAAAAACTGAAATAAAAAGGAAGAGTCCTAAATTTATCAATCTAGTTCTTTTGTTGTAAGTAGTACCAAGTAGGGCTAGTTATCTGAGATACAGAAATGGAGAGACAACTTATTAAAACTGCAGCCAGTATATTTGGTGGACACTGTTGATTAGCTGACTAAATCCTACTGAGAACGCCTTCTCCTTAAACACTTTTGCACTGGTCTACAGTAGCCACGTGAACCAATTCCGGACAGTGTTGTATAAACAAAAATCACTGGTTAGAACTTTCAGGAATGTTTTTAAAAATATATAGTTGTCTTTAGACATAGCAAAGGTATAGATTCAGTTCAGGCATTGTGCCTTTACCTCTTCTTCTTGTCTGGACCTTGACAAGATGTGTAAAAATGCAGTAGCTCTCTCATGACCAAGGGGTAAGCCTGAGGAGAGAGGCCCCCGTGTTAAAGATGGCAAGACCCCGAAATGGATAGACCCTTTTTAGTCGATCAACTCCATTCTACCTCTCCCAAGATTCTTGCTTCGACAAACTCCTTTATTTAGTCAACTATTTTAGTTGGGGTTTCTACAGTCCATGGCCAAATACACGGATGCAACATTCTCAGAGACTCGTAAGGTAGTTCACCCATTAAACAAGAACAGGCTGCTTTGACAAGGGAACAACCAGAGAACTTGAAAGAATTCTTGTGATTGCAACGTCAGATCAGCTAATTTAACAAAATAATAATAGAAGGGCTAAAAGAATAAAATCAGTTTCTCTGATTATAAAACAGAAAGCAGAGATATAAAGTATGAGAAGTAAGTTCAGAGATACGGCAGATAAAATCCACTGGGCATGGATTCTGGTCCAATAAAATCTCCAAAGAGGAAAAAAAAGGAAGAATATAATCAAGGCAATTGAATTTATTTTTCTTCTGAAGTGAAGGAGAACATAAGTGTCAAATTGAAAGTGTCAAACCAAATGTAAGAAAAGATATCTATACCTTGGTAACTTACAGGGAAGTTTCAAAATTCCAAGAACACTGAATAGATCTAATAAGCTTCCAAGAAGAAAATACAAGATTTTCAGCTACAAACAAATTGTCATCAGACTTTGCATCAACACGAGATGTTATTAGAAAACTTAGCAATGTCGTCAAAGTTCTATAGGTATGTGATTTTCAATGTAAAGTTATATGTTCAGGTGCATTGTTGAGTACAAGGATGAAGTAAGATTCTGGCTCCATTCTTGAGATCTTACCACTGACAGTTTTCGATCTTCACTCCTCTATCTTCCCCCCTTACCCTCCCCCCCTCATATCTAGCCAAACTGATATGTCCCTTGGCAGTGGCAAGAAGATCAAAGCCTCACTCAGGCCTTAACCTCTAACTAAATAAAAGCCAAATCCACCCTTCACTCAAGCCATTTCTGCTGTCTCCCCAGAAAGCCTTATTATGTGAGTAGTTTCACATTGACTCGGTGATTGTATGGCTTCATCGGTCTCAATATTTAAGCCAGTTTGGGGTGGCTGATTGAGGCAACCAGATCAGAGGCTAAATAAATGTATTTCCTAATATATAAGAACTGAGTACCCTAACTTTCCATGCGCCTTATAGGAAAAATAAACTTATTGAAGATGTTCTCCAGGAGAGTGTAAAATGTCCTCAAGGTGATAACCATACTGCAAGAAAAAAGAAATGTATTTCATGGCATAGAAGACTCAATCCAGGAGTGTGATGAAAAAAGTCCTGGGATTTCTCTGGCAAGTTCAGAAATGACTTAGATCAAGTTAGAGTTAGAACAGGAAGTCAGAACTTCAAGTCAGAATTTCAGAAAGAACTTCAAGACAAACAGCATGATTAAGAAGTTTAAACTTCTTAGTGACATGATTTAAAGATATGTCACTAAGCTATGTTCTTATGTTAGCAAAGATAGAGACAGCTAAAATCCTCAGGAGGGAAAGAGCTCAATAAAAAAATTGTAATTCATTGAGTAATGATGGTATAAAATACAAACAACAAAGAAAAGAATCTACCTGATATTAATATTTATTAGAGATTAATAGTTATTATTTTTTCTTTGTGTGTCAGACTACACTCTGTTTCTTCAGATTAAAATATATGAATACTATATTATGAATAGTCCTTATTAATTTTCAGTTATGGATCAACACATAAAGCATAGAAGTTATACCAGTAGTTTCAGATTGGAATGCCATTATTAAAAATATTAGTGATGGAAAATATCTTAGCTAACAGATGCCTGAAATACTGAAATACAGACCATGAGGGTAAGAGGAGATAAGAGTATATGTGTGTGTGTATATATATATTAAGAGATATATAAATATATGTATATATAATATCTTTTTAATAATATCTTTTAATGAATGAAAGTTTTTAATTTTAGTGACTCTGATGTATCAATGTATTGATCCTTCCTTGGCGATGCCACCCTGAGCCTGTAGTTTTAGGGAGGGAAGTTTTAAATTATGGATTTGATTCTATTAATAGATATAAGACTATTCAGATTTTTCTGTTTCTTGTGTTGCTACTGATAGGTTGATTTTTAAGGAATTTGTCCATTTCATATAAATGGTCAAAATTACTATAATAAAGTTGTCTATAACATCCTCTTATCTTGTGTTTGTGTGTGTATATCTATATGTACATACATAGAAACCCATACAATATCTCATGGTTATTTAATATCAAGAAAACAAATATATGCAATATCTTCTTTATTTTAAATAAAGTACATATCTATAGTAATGGAATATATAAAGCACTCCGGTGAAGAAGTAAGAAAATATTGGCAAACCAATGTTAAAAATGGGCAAAAGAAAAATATCCTCAGTTTTCTTATCTATAAAATATAAAATAATGTCTATTTTACAGAGTTAAATTAGAAAATCTTTGTAAAATGAAGCAATTATTATAATTTTATTACATGAAAAAAATTTAACATTATCTAACATTAAAAGAAAGAAGGTAAAAAGTAATCAGACAAATTTGTCTGATAGGCATAAAGACATAAGAAAATATGGCCTATTCACATTTTCATCGTTCAGCGAGGTGTACTGTTGTCCCGTGGGTACAGCCAGAAAGCATAAGAGGAAACAATGTGTCAGTGTGGACAGAAGAGGGTTGCTCATCCAAATATATTTAAGCTTTAAGCCAGTGCAGGAAATAGTCTGTATTAACTAATTTTTGTTAATATCAACTCTTTGATCATCAAGACTACATCACTATTTTCTAAAAGAAAAATGTCCTCCGATATAATAGGAAATATTTTATAGATTTACAGCTAGGGACATGGGAAATAAGAGCTTCTGGTTTTTCAGCCTCAGAAAAACCTCTTAATTATCAGTATACATTTATCATTTTTATCTGCTGAATGACATTAATAACTAAGCCTAAAATGACATCTCAGTTAAAAATATGTGTAAAATACTAGCAACATAATGCCAGAATATAAATAGTACTCACTAAGTGTTTCGTAGCACTAGTTGAACAATATGAATTTGTTTTAGATTGTTGTCAAAGAAAATCATTTTAAGTTTTGTCATTAGTTTTAACTCCAAAGATGACAACATTTTATAAAGTAAATTTTGTATGTATTTAAAGTATTGAACATGATTATACATTACCTTAAAAATTCCTCAGAGTTCATGAGTTTGCTCAGCTCCTATGCAGCTTAAATAGATTATCAGATGAGTGATGAATGAACGTCTAAATGAGGTGCAGCCAACCGCTGTGAGGCAGCCATTAACCTGAGCTAGACCCCAGAATGGCTCACCTATCTCGATTTCAAGAATTTTACATGGGAAATCATCCAAAGTGAAATTGGTCTTTAATCTAAATGAACAGAAACTTAGCACTGTTAAAAAAAAAAAAAAGAGCTTCAGAGAAACACATTTCTATTTTAACATCTAATTTATATTTGAGAATTTATCTACGAACCTCACTGTTCCTTAATGGTTTTATAAAATGATGGGCACAGAAGTGCATTTGGTAATGGGGAGTGTTAGCTGAGACTGTTCGCTCTGATTTTTGTTCCCTTATAATACCATATTCTCTGGAATTACTGAATGAACTTTCATTTTAAAGGGCAAGCAAGCTGTTTCTCTAGCGGAGGAACTTTAAATATTACTTTGAAGCAAATAGTTTGTTTTTTCTTTTCCTGCTCTTCTTTTGAGGTATGAACTTTTGGATTATTCCATCTGAAAAGCAAGATCTCTTCTGTAATTGCAAGATCTCGGAAGGCAGAGGAGCTCAGCTCTGAAGGAAGGAGGTTGTTTTCTCGTAGCTAGAGAGCAGCCCGGGCAGGCCTGACACTTCCTAAAGTTCAAGTGAATGCACTCTGAGAGGGAAGCTGGAGCTCGCAAGGGCATTTCCCTGGGGATAGAGAACCACGTGGGGGGGTGGGGGTGGGGGATTGGCAGGTGGAGAGGTAGCTGGGATAGGTAAGACTTTGCTTCAACATTTTTCACTAAGGGCCACACCCGCAGTCCCTGCCTGAGGCTGCTTTCAGGGTACAGACAGCCACGGGTCAGAGTAGGAAAGAAAAAGCAGGTGAGGTGCAGTGGTGGGGGGTGGGGGGGGGCAAATGGCGAGTGATGGCATTATTTTCCAAGTTCCATAAAGTTAGTTGCTATGTCTCCCTCAGTTTGAAGACAAAAACAATGACTCAGATGAAGGCCTGCCTTAAAAGCAAATTTCTGTTACAAAGTTCAATGGACTCAAAAGGATAAGTATTTACTCCCTAAAGTATTGTAGTCCACAATTTAAATAAGATAATAAGCAACTTTAGAAGTAATAAACTTAGTGCTCTTTTACACAGAGGAAGTTTGCTAGCTCTAGTGAACAAAAACCCTTGAAAAGTCAAGGAAAACTAAAACTGATACATAAGGAATTAATTTAGTTTTAAAACAACCTTTGATTTCACCTCCACTTTCTGAGAAACAAATACTAGTTTTAATAGTAGGCCTTGGTCTTCCTTTAAGATAAGGAAAAACCTTAACATTCTTACAGCCTCACAAATCGAAATCTAGCTTCCACTGAGAGCTCATGGCCCGTGCCTATAAACTTTCTGAAACTACATGAAAATATTAGCTTTCAATGCATTTTTACGTATTCTCTTCTGATAGCATATTCATAAATTTTTAATCAGATTCTCAAAGAACTGGATGTTCCAAAATGACTACAATCCAGAAGCAATCCCCAGAGGAGGCCACTGGCGCTACAATTGAACCGGATCACACTGGAGAGACTCTGCTGATCTGCAGGCGAGAACCAGTCATTCCCTCTCCCCAGTGGGGCCACTACTTTGTCTCAAAAAGCAGGAAGAGGCTCCACCCCGTCTCTCTCTCACAGCTGCCAGACACCTGGAACAAACAGAGGGGCGGCATGGCCTCGCCACTTTCTCCTCTCTTGCAAAGAACATTCGGCTCCAGGGCCCTGAGTCTACCTACCACAGGGTCGGAGAGATAAAACAAGACCCTTCTTGCCAACTGCTAGAGTCTGATTTGCAGAACTGAATTGTCCCCGAAGATGGGCTCTCTGATTTGGCCTCTGGTCCTTACCACATTCTGTAGTGCAACCTCAGTTGGTAGCCACAACTTGGAGAACAATTGGATTTCCATTAGTACTGTTGACTCCTGGTCGGTTCCAGCGACTCATCTTGACTAGTTAGAACCGAGAGGCCGGATGAGTGACTACCACCTGGGAATCCACAACTCCAGGAGGAGCCTCTGGAGTAGCTTCGCAGTTACAAAGTGTTTTTACATCCATTGTCCTGAAATTTAGGTTATTTTGTGTATGAAAAATGTTCAAGTTTAGGTAGTTGCTAAGTTGTTAGGCTGAGGTTCAAATGCAGATAATCGGACTCCAAATGGGTTGCTCTTTACATCTTCTGTCTCAACAGATAGCCCAAGGATCGTTCCGCTAAGAACAGTGTATGCCCCTGTGGTCCATTCAGATGTCAGATGTGATGAGAGCCTGACATCCCCCCAGGAAGGCTCTGTAAGTGGCTCCCCTTTAGGGAGTCCCTCGTTTCCTGATAATTTGATAAACAGCACTGTCTTCCTTATATCATCCCCTTCACTGCTGTGATCTTTATTTTATTTTATTTTAATTGTTGTTCAAGTACAACTTTCTATCTTTTACTCCCATTCCAGCCCACCCAGCCAGCCCTCCCCACCTGCCTCCCATTTCCACACGCCCCTAGTTTTTGTCCATGTGTCCTTTATACTTGTTCCTGTAAACCCTTCCCTTTCCCCCTGAAATTCCCCTCCCTCTCCTCTCTGAACACTGTCAGCCTGTTCTCTATTTCAGTGTCTTTGGTTATATTTTGCTTGTTTCTTTGTTTTGTTGATTAGGTTCCTGTTAAAGGTGAGATCATATGGTATTTGTCTTTCACTGCTGTGATCTTAACTGACAGACCCTAAGTGAAGATTTAAATCAGCAAAAAAATAGGGAAGTAGAGATTAGAGGAAAGGGGTAAACATAATACTGATGCCTTAATTCCCACATGTAAGCACCAGAGCACACAACTTAAGTACTAATTCCCCTCCAACCAAATAATATTGAACATCTATTAATGTCTCTTTGGTTATGAGAAGCAAGATATACGTTCTAAGGGTCTCTGAGAGGAATTGTGAGATCAGGCCCCACAAAAATGGAGCCCCCCTTTAGTATGCTGTTAGTTGCACATGTATTTGTCAAGATTCCCATTTGGACCCTTTGAGGTTCAGCATCCTCACGCCTGTATCTGTCACCCTCTCCCTGAACACTGCACCCAGGGCTCTCTCCTGTCATGTGTCAGATCCGTGTCCTCTCCTTACCTCTGTTCACTGAGTCATTTGGCCTTTTAGTTGGCTGCTCTCACAGACTGCTTCTTGCAAGAATATTATAAAGAGAGACAAGAGGAACTAGACTGTTAGCTAGAGAAATTGGTAAATAATTGGGATATAAAACAGGGGGTTAAATTGTGATAAAGAATATAGGCTTTGGAGACAGATATATGAATGTTTAAATATTCAAGTCTCGCCTCTGCCACCCGTATATTTTGAGCGTCTCTTAAATTGGCTAAGCATCAGTTTCCTCGTTTGTCAACATGGGGATAATAATGTCTTGTTTCTCTGGTTGCCACAGGATCAAAAGAAATATAAGCAAAATGATTTCACAATGCATGTGAGATAACAAGTGTTTAATAAAGGATAGTATAATTATTACTATATTCTATGAAAATTCCCTAGCCCAAAGTGCATCTCCCTAAATTGTACAGCCTTTTGGCTTATGCTAACAATTGCTATTTTATAATCATTTATTTTGGTTATTGGTCTTTGTGTACCATCTCATCTACTGTTTTTAAAACTTCTTGAAGAAAGACCTTGTATCTTATACATCTTGGCATTTTCCCTAATGCTCTGCAATAACTTACATTAGGTAAATGTCTCCACACTATTTGTGAAAAGATAAAAGAATGCGCACTTAATACCATGTCCTCACTCCTTATGTAGGAGTGACCTCATTATTTAGCTAGGATGCACGCCCTTTCCATCCAAAGTTGATGCCTCTGATTTGTCCATCATGGATGTCATGTTCCACATAACCTGTGCCATGCTGACGCTCTCCCGGCTTTCCTACAGAGTTTCAGAACAAATGAAATGGAGGGGCAGAGCCCTGGTCTGGCTGAGCTCTGTAAGGAGAACAGCAGGAAGGCATGGACCACATTCAGCCTTTTCCTTTATCAGTGTTCTTTCCTAAGGATCCAACCAAGAGGGGATGGTGGTTTCTAGATCGGAAGGCCACTGGTCTGGAGAGGAACACTTTATTCTACAACATTTCACAACATTTCAAATTATTTTACTCAGTTCTTACTTAAATTTGTAAAGAAGGAGTGGGATCAACAGAAAGAAACAGAGGAAAAAAGTACTTCTCTTGGTCATAGATGGCTCACTTTGGGTGCACACTTTGGGTTACGAGCTCTTCCTTTGCAACAAAACACAGTTCACATCTCCAGGGGTGAGGGTGCAAAACCATCTGTTCTTAATGACAGTCCATGTGAATGTGGCTTTTCCAAAATGTACATTTGATCAGATTGTCCGTGGCCCAAAGGGGTACTAAAAGTTAAAATGAAATTTTATTAGGATAGGTATTCATAAACAAGAAAGTGCTTTTATGGGACTAATCCAAGAGAGATACAGTCTATCCAACCAGAAAAAATATATATACTTAAAAAAAATCTAACTGCTAATGAATCTCAGGTTTTTATAGGGTTTTTTTTTAAGTGCCAAATGACCTCCACAAATAGTCTTCCTGGTAGTTCCAGACGAATTGGTTGTTGGTAATTCCATTTAACACTCCACACTGAAGAAGAGCCTGCAAGACAGTCTGACTCGACTACAAGTCAGGATAAGAAGTGTCTTCAAATTGCAGGAAACCTCCCAGAATGTGCTTGGTGTGTGGTGCAAATCCTATGTTTTGTAAACCACCTCCCTCAAGTCTGATCTGAAAGTGCGCTCTCCTGATTTCATCAATAAGGTTACTATGTGACTTTAAAAAATTCCACTGCTCTAGGAAAACTTCTGTTTCCTTTTATGCCCAGATTTAGCAGGTTTTCAAAGCCCTTCTTATTAAGAAAAGTTGTGGCTGGAAAAATGGATAAGTAGCTACAACTCTTCCAGGAAGCAATAAATATCCTGGTTTGGGCCATTTGAGACATTCTCCTCTCCTTTATTGTATCCCAGGGCCCACCTTCCACCAGGCGCCACCCTCCCGGAGTGAAGTGGATGGTCCTAAATGATCATAGGTGGGTTTTGAAAAATAAACACAAAATTAGTTTCACACCTACTTAGACAGCTTAGAATTTTAATGTGTGAAGTATGCCAGGACTCTGCAGTGAAATAAAGCTTTGCATTCAAACTAATGTCAGCCAATCAGAAAACAGCACAGAGTGCTGCCCATTTCATAATTAGGGAGCATTAGTCCAAGTTCTGGATTTTACTTATTAATGAATAAAGCATTTCTTGACCCAGTTGTGCCATTTATTCATGAGAACCTTGTTTTCCAAAAGTGTTAAAATAGCATGAAGTCCCCGGTCTATGCCCACCAAATCCAACAAATTCAAAACGAGTCCTGGAACTATTTGTGTCCGGTTTTGCAGCAAACATTCTATATAAAATCGTGCTCTGTTCGAGGATAACACAGAGTAACGAGACTATGGTCGACTTTCCTGCAAGCTCGGCTTTTCCAGCTTCAAAGCTTTAAGCTGTGTGCTGACACATTTTCCACTGCACTTCTCGTGCTGCCATAGCCTTATTTCAGTCTTGCTTGCCTGTCCTTAGTTACACCTTTGACATCCACGGGCCTTGTCAGGTAGACAGGAGCAACGGCAACTTCAATTAATCAAAAGCCTCCTGGGAATGAGAACTCTCAGGCCGCCAGAGGTAAGAGGAGGAGTTACTCTCCTCTTCTTTCCCCAAATTCCTCTCTCTGGAAGCCTTCTCAGACATACTAGATATTGAAAACATATTCTTAGTGAAAAGAAAAAAATATCCAAACAATTGAAACATGATTTAGGGGACTATCCTTCTTGTTTCTCTCCCTGCAAAGCCAGCCAGCCCTCTCCATCTGTCAGGGACATCAGACTCTTTTTCACCGGGGGCCACATCAGCCTCACAGTTGCCTCCAAAGGGCTGAATGTAATTTCAACTCCTTAACAGTTAAGGAGTAGTTACATTTACACAGTCCTAAAATTATTTTGGCCCTTCAAAGGCAACTGCGAGACTGATGTGGCCCTGGTGAAAATGGGTTTGACACCCCTGAAGACAATTAAACCCCTATTCAGCCTACAACTGCCATTTGTATACTACCTCCACCAGCTTCTGGTCATTGGGTCCCAGTTTCCCCCTGTGGGAAAATTCAGATTTTCCTCTAGTTCTGACATGCCGTTTCTTGTACCTTCTGCAGTACCCTGTGATTTTCTAGCTCTGAACTTCAGGACTATTCTTTGGTCCCACTCATCAAGGGCTTAACGTTTACTGACTTACACTAGTCCAAATCCCAGCTTTACTACATCCTAGCTGTGAGTCTTTGAGGAAGATATCTAATCTCTAAGCCTCAGTTTCCTCATCCATCTAAATGGGAGTCATCACGGTATGCAACACACACATAGAATTGCTTCAAATATTACAGAACACTTGGGAAGAGCTCACTGGAGTGATAATTAGGAAGTGCTCAATAAATGTTAGCTAGAGTTTTTTGTGTGTGTATGATTTCCCTGTCATTCCCAACAGGATCATAAGCTCCTTGAGGTTGGGAAAGCATGATATATTGGTTATATACCTCACCTCGCTTATTACAATGTCCTAAAAATAATAAAAATTCAAAAGTTTTGTTGATTGCTTGATTATTATAGCTTTTGGTCTGATTTTTAGTCATTAACCATTCTGTACTTAGTTTTTCTGTCAATAAAGATTGATGCCTGCCAATTCAAGTCTTAAAATTACATGAAGATAATAATTCATGACAATATTCTACATTGATTGCGATTCCATTACTACGTAAATAATTTCAGAAGATCAACCTAAAAGCAAGAGTGTATTGTGACTGGGCTGGGGCCTGTCCTGCTCAGAACTCACCCAAATAACCTGAGCTGAACTGAAGCAGAAGTCAGCCCACATGGAGGCCATCTCATTCTTTCATTACACCGAATTGTGCAGTGGATATGAGTGTATTTGTGTTTATGTTTATCGTATTTTTGTTTGTTTATTTCTGAGAGGAGGAAGGAGGAAATAAAGGTGAGAGAATAGGATGAGGAAAGACGTAAAGAAAAAGGAAGAAAGGAAGGAGAAAGCAATCTAAAAACAGAGTAAAAGAAGATGGGGAGAAGGCTGTTCTGCAAGAGACAGAGTAACAGGGAGCGGCTTGTGAGGAAGAAACAGGGCAATAAAGAGAAGAAAGGTTACTGTGGCTTCAAAGTCAAGGAGAAAACTCCATCTCCAAGCCTAAATGTGCAGCCTGCTTACCTGGCCTCCACAATGTTAACACGAAGCATGGGAATAACTTCACGAGGGTGCTGCTGCGAAGCTGAAACTGGGACAACTACATCATTAGATTACTCGCATCATTTGATAACAATTTCCATTGAAATAGAAGATGGTGGGTTCTCAGATGAAGGGAACCACAGCGAGTCATTGTTTCTAGTCTGACTGTTTGCAGGGGCTCCTCTGCGATCCTGAAGAGAATGTACGTGTACACCACAGACATATGTTTTTTAAAGACTTTTTTCCCCACCAGGTGCCTTTTTTCCCCTTCCATGTGTCAGAGATTTCTAAAATTTCAGGTTCTGCAAGGAAAAAGACAAGGGCTGCAGTGACTTCCCACTGGCTAAGCGCACCCCCAGAAGAACCAGCATTATTTCACAAGGAGCTTTCAGCAGTCTACACCAATTGCTTCTGGGTTTCTGAATAGTTTGCCTTTCAGTTGACTTAACCAAAACCATGGCCCCACTGGGGAAACCAATCAGACACCAGGCTTAAAACCCCCAAAGTAATATGAATGGCCTTCTGTGAATCCAAGGTAAAGGGTGCTGTTGTTAGGAATTACTCAACCTTCCAGGCAGATCTGAGTATGTAGAAATCGATTAACACACCCAAGTCCCATTCCACCTACATTTTAGGAGAACACCGCTTTGCACCTATATAGGCTGCTTATCTCTGTGGGCTACAGGGATTTTCAATGAAGATTCTATCTTGTTTTGTAGGGGAGACACTTGCAAAAGCCCCTGTAAGATATAATTTTCAAAGTCAGAAGTATCATGGGTGGGGTGTGGGTTGTTCTTTTTTTTTTAACTGCAAATGTAATCAGCAAGTCTAACCGCGGCTGCTTCCCTGACAGGCGCTCAGATGTGCTGGAATGCCTCAGCTCCCACAAGGGAAGAAATCATTTCCTGTGAATTCCACGTCCTGCAGGTTGCTGAAATGTAGCCATTTCCTTCTGTTGCTGCGCACCCTCCCTCCCTCTCTCTATCCCCAAGGGCCCCATTCCTCTGCTGTGTAGCTGTGGACATCCCTGGCCTGCTTCCACCAAAGCACATAACAGGAGACTCTTGTGCCTGGGTCCCTGTCCAAGAACTTTCACCCTTAGAAGATGTATTGGCCTGTAGAATTTCAGTGTTATTTGAAAACAGATACTTCAGTGTTCAAGGAGTTCTCTTGTGAAAAGTGCAGCTATTGGTATGATTGAAGGCATGGCCTATCACAAAATGGAAAAACAGAAGTCTATGAGGAATTCATGTAAATTTTCCCTCACGTGTGTTTACTGCGTGACTAGGAAACCCTCCGACATTCTGAAACCAGGCCTCTTAGACACACTGTGGTGTCAGTGAGTCAGGTGGCCTAAGGTTCGATCACAACCCTACCACTGCTAGCTGTGTACCTCAGGAAAGTTTCTTCACTTCTCTGAGCGTCTGTTTCTTCATTTGTATAATATAGATTTAAAGAAAAAACTACTCCTACAATGTGTACAGAGGCCTAGCATAGAGGAATCAGTCAATATGTAGTAGTCTTTCCTGATGTAACATCAAAGTGGTTAAACGTCTTGATATCAAAAGAGTCATTATGGGCACTAAAACTCATGTTTCCTAACTTGTTCAATGACCTGTTAAACTAAGTCTTTCTCCAAAGACTTTTTTTAAGTTAATTCTCATGTCATATGACAGTCATTTGGTTAAAGAATGTAATTCTTCCCCCCAGGACAGGAGTATTCTGATGTATATGTTAATTTGGGAAAGTTCATTTTTTAAAAGTTTTTATCTGTCTGCCTCCCCGCCCGCACTCGCTCCTTGAGCCCTTCAACCCAGCCCATTACAGCCAGTTCTTCAGTTTCCAAGAAAATTCTTCCTGACTCTTCTTCAAGCCCTCCTCTTTCCTCAAAGTTCGGATCAAAACCTTTACAGCACACCACTTATTAATACCACCCTCTTTGTTTCCTCTGAACTGCATAGACTATGTGGCCTGTGAGAAATTTGTATTTAATTATATCTTATCTCATCATTCTTTTTGGTTCATGTATTAACTCTAGCTCCAGCTAAATAAAATTCTTTGAGCACAAAGCCCATTTCCTGTAGTCTACCCTAATAATTGCCAACCTAGCATTCAATATAGAACAGGTGCTCAATACATACTTCTTTTT
Organism: Tonatia bakeri; assembly: GCA_004024845.1. Taxonomy (NCBI): domain Eukaryota; kingdom Metazoa; phylum Chordata; class Mammalia; order Chiroptera; family Phyllostomidae; genus Tonatia; species Tonatia bakeri. The sequence continues at coordinate 48,605 of PVIA01001804.1, forward strand.
ATTGAATTGAAGATTAATAATTAATAGGTAATTGATGTAGTTTTATCACAATCACCATTTACCTTTCCATCAACCACCTCCAGAGAGTGTCTATAAATGGGACTTCAGCCACGGCGATATTTTGGTCCCTTTCTCTCTCAGCATCACCTTCGACCTATAGTTAATGTCTTTCCCAGCATCAGCCACAGTGTGACTCCAGAATGTTTCCAGGTTCTCAGCAGGGAATCAAAATGGATGTTTCCTTCCATTCGGCTCCTGCTGAGAGGATAGGTGGTAGCCGGACACTTAAGTATGTGATTTTTACGGTACAAAATAGAAGAAGCCAACGCAAAACACGTTAGGAAGGCTCAGCAGAGATGCCTTGGAACTTCAGATAATATGGTGCATCTGTAGAATTCATGAGAGTAAGAAGCCTCGTCAGGTCAACCTTGGATACAAATTAAGGGCGGGGAAGGAGCACAGTGTGCTTATTGAAATCCTAAATTGAGTGTGCTGCTGAATGAGTCAGCCCCTTTCCCCAGCAAAACTCCACTGAGTTAAGTCATCACTATCGTCAAGGCTCGCTCTCTTCCTCTTCTATCCTGAAAAGCGGCAGCCATGCTTCTGTCCCGCACTGCCACATCCAAACTACATGCGTCGGCCCTTGTCTCTCTGGGCCTGTCAGCAACACCTGGTCCAGCGCACCTGTTGTTAGTTCTTGAAACGCTGGGGACACTGTGTGTAGTTCTCCGCCCTCCTCTGCTGGCTCTTCTTTGCCTTCTTTAACTCCTAACATTGAAGTTGTGAGTGTCTCAATCAGTCTTTGGACGCGTCTCTTCTCTATTTGTACTCATGCTTGGTGGGTGCCTTTAGCTCCATGGCTCTCACTATCACCTCTATACCGACTGCTTCCAAATATCCAGTCTGTACCTCTCCCCTAAACTCCAGACTGTGGATTCAACGGCTTACTCAGACATTTGTCTGGTTTCTCAGGCTGGTAAATCTAGAGCCACCTTTCTTTCTCCCACACGCCATTCCCAATCTACTAGGAAATCCGGTTGGCTCTGCCTCAAAATGGGCAAAACTCCAATGGCTCCTCAATGACTCTCTCTAGTGTGATTTCTCACCTAGATGAGAGAGATGACTCTCGGCTGCTTTATTTTCACTCTTACTTGCTGCCTCCTTAACAGATACTTCTTACTGCAGCAAATTCTACCAACCATCCACTCAAAACACTGGTGGCTTCCCATCTTGTTCAGATCGATGGCAGTATCTTTCCAAGGACCTGCAAGGCCCTCAGACATCTTCTTGTCTCTGGGTATGTCTGTGCTCTAATCTCAGACCCCTCCCCCCATCACAGGCCGTCTAGTTCTTAAACTCACTACTGCGCTCTTACCTCAGGGACTTTGCATTCACTGTTTACTCATCCTGAAATGTTTCTGGAATGTCCTTTTGCCAGATATTCCCAGAGATGCTTCCTGTGTCTCTGCTTGAATGTCATACTACGAGGAAGGCTTTTCATATGGACCTTGCCTTGAAAAGCATAGAATTAATTCCACCTGCAACGCTCCTTTTACCTACTCCTGGTTTTATAGCAGCAATCACCACTTGCTATGTTTTATGTTCATTTTTTTCATGTCTTTACAGCCTTTTTCCCCCTAGAATTAAGCTCATGGAGAGCAGAGGTGTTTGTTCTCCACTCTAACCCTAGCATTTAGAACTATGCCCAGCACAGAAAAGTGTGTTTAATGATTAAACAAATGAATGAAAAGGCATGTGCATTTTGAAATGTTCATTATGAAAATTGAAAAACATAAATATTAAAGTTTAAAGCATCCTCATTTATTCATTAGTGAATTTCAACAATTATTAATATATAGTCCCTCTTCTTTTATTCTTCCCTTTCGACTTTTCGCCAGCCATTTCACACTGCAATATAAAGGCAAACTCTGCAAGTCATTTCACTGTAAATTATATGTGTATTTTTAATTGTCCTCCAAAAATTTATGGAATTTATACTCACAAAGCAGTGTTTCAAATGCCCATTTCCTCATCTCTTATTCATGCTGGCAGACATAATTATATAAAAATAACCTACCACTTTTATTGGTAAATTCTTTTTTAAATTAAAAAGGAAGTTCTCAAGGTCTGTGATAACGTCCTCTTCTTTCTCTCTGTGACCTTTCACAATTCCAATATAGTTATAGACAAAAATGTATCAAACTATACATTTCTTTCCTTCTTGTGTTAAAGGCTTGTCTTATACAATTATGCATAATAGCTTGTATAATCATAAGATCAGAGCCCTATCTTAATCATCTCAGCACATCCTGTTAGAAGCAATATAATTTTCTGAAAATAAAAATCTTTTGATTTTAACAGGATGAGAAGAGGGTCTGGTGTGAAGAGAGAAATTGCTAAGAAAGAGCTGTTTGTCCCTAGCCAGTACCCTTTCCTAGTGGTCACTTCCATTGATAACCTTACTTACCAAAAAAAAAAATCTTTCCAGAGACTGCTCAATCTTTGAAGCCATCTTCCAATTCTGGAAAGAGAAAGCCTGGCCAGTCCAAAATACCCCTGGGCCCCTCGTCTGCCGTGGGCCTGGAGACAGATTGCATCCTGGCGGGCCTGGGAGGGCTCAGGTCGGTGGTTCTGGCAGTCACACAGAACAGCTCTGTGGCTCGCTCTGGAGAAAGCCTTCTGTTCTCCTAAGTGCTAGCATATTAAGCATCTACTGCATGGAATAGGATGGGGAGGGGTTTGGAAAAGAAAATGTGAAGACAAATGGGGATATTTAAAAGCAGAAAAGAAAATCCAGTGCTCAGAACAGCATTCTTTAACTCAGACTGGCTATAAATTTCTCTCTTGTTGATTTCCTGTCTTGGAAGGAACCCATTAATGAAAAAAAAAAGAAAGAAAGAAAGGAAAAGAGAAAAGTAGTGACTGGAAGCGCAACTGTGATTTTTTTTCTTAATGGTAAATCTGGTACCATTCATATCTGTAAAATGTGAAAGATCTGAAAATCTCATTTTGTCATTTTACAAAAAAGCCTGAACAGCCTATTTAAAAGACACAAAAATACATTTACAGTCTGGGTGGAGGTTGAGGAAGTGCCTTTCTTGCCTTTCCCCCTACTTGCTTTCCCAGAGGACCTTGAAGCTCCTCAGTCTGTCCTCACATTTGACTCCGTGTCTTCCCTGCCTAGTTCTAATGGCCACATTTCCGGTTAGACTGAGAACAGGCTAAATGTTGTGATTTGCTTGGGATCCCACCCAACTGGATTTGTGGATGAGAAATGTATAGCTTCTCCTCACCGAAGGGTATAACAACAGATGAACAATTTTCATACTCTACGAGACTGCATGTTCATTAGACCATGGGTGTGGCCCACTTATGAATCAACATGCAAATTTCACCGGAGGTGAAGGATGGAATGAGAAATCTGCAAGGAGTGAGGCTGCCTTAGGCTAATCCTTTCTGGAGTTTCCTAAAGAGGGGTCTTGGTGTTTCCAAACAGCTTCTCCAACCAACTCCTTGAGGCTCCTGCCTTCTCCAGTTCTGAGGGACACAGCAGAACAGAGGGGTCCTTCTGGGAGCGGTCAGAGGCCCTGGGTTCTCTTTCACACTAGCTGCCACCCAAAATTCACACATTGGCCTCCTTGGGCTCCTGTTAAACACCATAAGTGACAGACTGCTGGCCATTCTTTCAACACTCTAGACTTAGGCAGGATGACTATGACTCAATCAACCCAACCTTGGCTAATGGTGAAAACACACAATCCCCAAAAGAGTGTTTTCTCAGGCAGAAACAAGTCATCTTAGCCACAACACAATGTATTGGAACTGCCTGTCTATGAACACAGTCTAGATGGGAAGGAAAAAAGAGAACAGAATATGGGGGAGGGGAGTAAGGAGAGGGGATGGGAGGGGAAGGAAAAGGCAAGGAGTCTACATCTGTTTTTTGGTGTCATTTCAGAAACTGAAGATGCCAATTAATGTGAAATGGGGATTCTTCATCCAATTATTTTGACAGAGGTAGAAAGGTTTCAGCAGTACTTCAAATTACATAGTAGGTACGTTCCTAGAAATCTATTTTACTCCTTTAATTTACATAAATTCATATTTCAAATGTACTGAAAAAATTACCTACTTAAAAAATCCATGTTAGGCATTTATTTAAAAAGTGAAAATTCCTTTGAAATGAGAACAATTGTCTACATTATTTTGTTTTTGTTTTTTTTTTAAAGATTTTATTTATTTATTTTTAGAGAAGGAAGGGGGAGAGAGAGAGAGAAACATCAATGTGCGGTTGCTGGGAGACATGGCCTGCAACCTAGGCATGTGCCCTAACTGGGAATCGAACCTGCGATGCCTGGTTCGCAGCCCGCGCTCAATCCACTGAGCTACACCAGCCAGGGCGATTTTGTTTTATTAATGTGGTATTTTCTTTCACAAGTGAAATTTTTTTAAAAAACAGAGTAAAAAGTTATATTTAAATAGAACCTCACTCATAGGTTAGACTAGATAGTTCTGTAGCAGACAGACATGAGTAGATGAGGAATGAGAGGCCAGGTGCAGAGGGTCACTGGGGCAGGGAACCCCAGGTGCCTAGCATTGTACAAAACTATAAGACTTTGTGTGGCCACTCCCTTATGCATTAAGCCCTGGAGATGATGGCCAGGCTTCAGCTGTGTTCCAGCTCCAGGCTCAGAGAAGCAGCAACATCAGATGGAGCAATGCCATGGCTGATGTCAGGACCAGCTGCAATGACTGATGGCCCCTTGGTACTGACCAATCAGTGGAGACCACCAGGGAGGTACACCTGGAAAGCTGATGGAAGTTCTGTTGGGATTCTCTCCTGAGGCCTGCAGATACAAGCCCTTGGTACCAGAACCCAGTGTAGCTCCCTCTGTGGAGCTACACTTAGTAAGCTATATAATGTCTAATCACTATATTGTACACCTAAAACTAGTATAATATTGTATGTCAATTCTAATTTTAAAATTTAAAAATTATTAAAAAATAAAATACCCTGATAAGGAATTAATACACCGACTCTGACCAACAATAGTTCACAAATGGTTGGTGTTGTAACTAGAACTTGGGTCCTCCAGCACTAAGGTTTCCTTTGAGATAAAGGAAAAGGTTATAGGAATGCGTTATTTAATAAAGTAATTGAAAACAAACTCTTTCAATAATGAGTCCTTATTAAAAGAAGAAATGAGGCCCTGGCCGGGTAGCTCAGTTGGTTAGAGCATTGTCCTGATACACCAAGGTTGTGAGTTTGATCCCTGGTCAGGGCACGTAAAGAATCATGAATAAATAACTGGAACAACAAAAAGTAAAAGAAAAAGAAAAAGCCCTGTCCGGTATGTCCCAGTTGGTCAGGTATTGTACCACAAAGCAAAGGGTCGCTGGTTCAGGTCCCAGTCAGGGCACATGCCTGGGTTGCAGGTTCAGTACCTGGTTGGGCACACAATTGACTGATGTTTCCCTCCCTCTCTTTCTCCCTCCCTTCCTGTGTCTCTAAAAAAATAAATAATTCTTTTTAAAAAGCAATGAAAATACCTTTGAAAGTAATAAAGATTTGAAGATAAAGCATTGCATGAAGACTGCCTTCTGTTTCTCAATCTTCTCTTTCACCCCTGTTTTCATTCTTTGATGCCAATCCTTCCCCATCCCCTACAGTTCTCCTTAAAGCTCTAGGCCACTTTCTTCTCTAGTGAACTGACTCATGTAGCGTTAGCTAATCCAAGAAAACTGTAGCGTGACAGAGTTTCAGGGTAGCACCCTAAGCAACAACGGCAAAAAAAAGTTGTATCTTTCCATGTATTGGATTACAGTTTTTGCCTTTTATAAGGAAAACTACAGATACAAACAAATGTCTGTTATAGATATATATAAATTTATAGATAAATACATACTATATATAAATTTATGTATAAATAATATATGTATAAAATATGCACATATATTTAATGACATTAATATAGAGTATATGTTTTAATTTATATATTTGTTATACATGCATTTAAATTTATATATATTTTAAATTATATAAATATATATATTTTAATCATAAAGCTACTCCTTTATGGCTTCTTGGTAGTATGCTGAGGAACCAAATTAGCACAAGCTAACTCTCATACCTGTTGGAGCTCCATGATGTATCTAAATCGTTTTTTTCCCGACATCTCCTTCCCTGACTGGGTGCCATTGTGCACTCTCTCACCCCATGCAACTTCACGGTCTTCAGGGTATCTCCCCCCTCCCTAAGATTCACACTTGGTTTTGTTTCTGATACTATTTTAGTATTACTAAATACTAAATTTAGTGCAGTGACAAAATAAAATTTTCATAACTTAAGAGCTGACTCATACAAATGTAAAAATGAACACATGCCAAATTTATTTAACTCATTGATTAATAAAGACACCCATAGAACATAAAGTTGTTTCAAAAACACACTTTGAGGAACTACTTATAGGTAACTTAAAACATTAGAAGGAATATTACACTAACATTGCTAGCTTGACACAAAACTGGTTCATGTCCTACAAGGCAATAAACCTAATGTCCTACGATAAACCATTGTGTATCTGTTTTACCAGAGAGAAATCACTTGCATCTCTATTAAACAGAAACTACATGTAAATATGTAATGCCACAGCATCTGGGCACCAATCAACAATCAATTTTAAAGTTAATAATAATACATTCAGCAATTTGGGGGATGAGCCTGCAATATGCCATTAAAAGATAACGCAGCCATTCTCTAGACTTTATTGAAAGGTTTTGGATAATTTTTTAAAGTAGAATGCAAGTCCTATTGCTCTACTATTTTATCCCAGGTTATAAGGTCTCTGACAATATGTAAGAATGGTTATTAGAACACGTGTTTGTCATTAGTTGAAGTACCAGTGCACCACATGTACCTTTTTAACAGAAAAGGAGGAGGAAACACATTAAACTGAAAAGACTCGCGAAAGGACACGTCTGCCGTGCCCGGCAATGAGAATCGCCAGACGGGAGCCCTCAGGGAAGACCATTAAGACAGAAAATCTGAAAAATCAGGAACCCTGCGTGATATGGATCATGACAAGTTAGAGGTTGGGAAACTGATTGAAAAATTGGGATCAAGGAGCATGGAGCATTGGGGAGCCAGAAAGCGAAGCTGGAGGCTGTAATAAATCAGATGTCATTAGGCAAGATCTTAATGAGTCAACAGGCCTCAAAGGTCAGGATAGATGAGGCAGTCAGATAGGCTAAATCAAGGGCACAGCCTAAGAAATGTGAGAGCTGTGACCTTAGACTGTACTTGACACCCTTCATCTACCCACACTAGAAAGATTGCTTAACACTGGGGCAGAGGGCTTCGTCCCAGGGGCAAGGGTTGCCCAGCCCTGGTGGTACTTCTGCCTGCCCCATTGTTTTACAACTAGAGATACGTTTTGACAGCAGAAAGAAAACGAAAGATAGAAAAATAATATCCCTGTGTTTCTAAGGCCCTAGTTTTCTGTTACTCTTTTAAATTAAATTGCCTATAAAAAGAAAAAAAAAAAACACTAAAATGAGGCTAGCGCCTCTAGAAACCAGAAACTGACTCTTGATTTCTGAATTACTCCTGAGTTTCTGTTTGATCCCGCTGACTTATCTCCCCGATGTTAGGGAAAGTATAACTCCTATTTTCGTATAAATAAGGATCTTCACCCTCTTGTGCATTGATGAGTACGGGTGATTTGAAAAGTAATCTGTGATATTAATCAGCGTAGGAAGTTAACAGGAGGATCAGATATCTTTTGAAGTGACTGCCCAGAACAGTTCTCTGAGAGCCGCGTCCCCCTCAGTGCACAAAAGAGCTCGCCCTAGCTGCCACGTCGATAGTACATCTTCCTACCCCTTTGGCAACGCTGGTTGAACCAGAAGTGGTACCTATCACAGTTTGGGCCAGTCAGTGTTTTTCTCTCACGATGTTGAAATTGGAATACAAGAATACTAGTCATTCTCTGTTAGTTGCTCAAACTGAGGGTATACAAATGAAGGCAGTATTGGAGAGTTCATCTCTTTCCCCATTGCTGTCTGATATGATAGGGACTAGCCACTGGTGCCATTGAAATTGAAGTTTAAATTAAGTAAAATTAAAAATTCAGTTCTCACTCATCCCAGCCGTATTTCAAGTGGTCAACGGCCACCTAGGGCTAGTGACTACCGTATTTAACAGTCTGGATATAGGATATTTTTATCACTGATGACTTTTGAACAGCCCTGGTTCAACGCATGTTCAGAGAAGCAGAGAATGCCTGTGTGTAGAGACCGGGGAAGAAAGCAGGTGTGTCCACAGAAGTAGAACCAAGAGACAGAAAAGTTGGGAGGTCAGCTGCCTGTTTTCTAGGCCTTTGTTCCAGTCCTGAGTAAGACCACTTTCTCTTACCTTTAAACTCCCTGATATGTGCATGTATCCCTATAATAAATTCTCCCTTCTTGCCAAAGCTACTTTGTTTAGATGCTTTACTTACAACTTGAAGATATTTAAGACAGTCTGAATCATTCTAACCTTCCCCATTTTCTTTCTCAACACACCAAATTACTTGGATAGTTAGTGCTTTTTTTTCCCTTAATTTTTATTTGTATTTACAGTATGAGGGTTTTTTTTTTTTTACATTTAGCTGCAGTGACAATTCCAAAAATGTATTCAGTATATGATTTTATTTTTTAATTTTAAATCTTAAATAATAGGGTCCAGGATAATTCATTCATACAACCTGTGGGTAAAGCTTGTCTGGGGTAGAGGTGTCAGGTAAGGAGTTAATTGGAGGGTGGCTTGTTTATTTCCTCTGTCCAGAAAAGTACTAGATGAAGTAAGTAGCTCACAAGGAGAAAGGAAAAACTACAAAAAATAGCGTAAGCTTATGACGGACAAATGATCTCAGGAGAAAAGTTCAGGGAACTCAATTTGTGTAATTTAGGAGCTGCCTATTTTATTTCATTTTATTTCTGCTTGGTGTCTTTTGCTAAAACGTTTTGGGAGAGAAGTAGCAGCCTTGTGTCTGCTGACATAACTTGACTACACGTGGGCTTGCAAAGCAAGAGCGATCTTGACCTGGAGCAGGCAGAATACCTTTGATCTTCACCAGCCACAGTAGCTGCCTGAGATTATCTTAAATGCTAACCAGAGAGAGAGTGTGCCTGGAGCTATACTAACTCCACTGCCTGCCCTGTGCAGTGATCCCTTGCAGGCGAATGGGCTGCTGTGAGAAGTGATTCAAGTCGACGGGTGGTAGGGAGAGGAATTTATATCAGAGAAAGAAACAGTTCGCCACCTGAAACTCTGCCTGCTGTCTAAGGGAGTAGATCGCCTTCTTTTCACGGGGGGATTTGTGATCCAGAAATGTAAAGGGGAAAAAAACAAAATTAGGAAGTGAGGGTAGTAAAAAACCCTGGGTATAAAAAAGGAGGAAATATCAAAGCTAGATTCTGTGAAAGAAAAAATCCAGAAAGAAAAGAACTCACAAATAAATCCAGAGAAGTGACCCAGGAAGGACTTTACAGAAATGTCTCATATAGGCTTAAAAGTTGTTTCATGTGAGATGCTTGATGTGAATCTTCATTGTCACTTCTCTCCTATAAAATTGTAGTAGCATTTGCCCTCCCAAATGACAAAGACCTCTCTTGTCGAGGGAGATGAACTAGCTTGACCTGTCCATGAGAGGCAGGCCAGTAACAAATCTCTCGGTATGAGAGTAGGCTACACAATTCTCCTTCACAATCAGGGCTTAACTTGATTAATAATATACTGCTCTCATGTAAATGTTGTGAAACTATTTAATCTGATAAAATTACACTTCAGCAAAAAAAACGTCTCAGGACCAAACGAAGCAGGGTAAACCGGGGGAAATAAGAGGAGGAAGCTACAATGTGGCTATTTCCATTCTTATAGAAAGAGAGCTACGCCATCTAAAATTGAAAGAGAAAATAACACAAACTGCATTAAATGTAACAAGGCGGTTATTGTTCAGCTTCAATTATTCACCACTTTCATGTCTAACTCCACGCCAGATATTGCAGGGATACACATACATGCACACAAACACAAATATACTAGGAAATATAAATGTTAATATATTTTCCCTGTTGTCAAGGAATTACAATAATTTTAAAACAAAGTAAAATACTATAAAAGAGTGAACAAATTAAATGACATAATAAGAACAAAACTAAATTGCATTTTAAAAAGAGAGGAAATCCCTAGCTGATGTGGCTCAGTGGACTGAGTGCCAGCCTGCAAACCAAAGGGTCACCAGTTCAATTTCCAGGCAGGGCATGTGCCTAGGTTGTGATCCAGGCCCTAAATGGGGGCATGCGAAAGGCAACCACACATTGATGTTTCCCTCTCTTTCTCCCTCCCTCCCTCTCTAAAAATAAATAAATACATAAACACATAAATAAATACATAAATAAGAAAAAATGTGTGTGTTGGAATGATGAATTTCAGGAGAAACACCAAATAAAACAGCAAATAAACCAGCATCTCTGAATGGAAGAGTCTGGAGGGGTGGGGGCTGGACAGTAGGAAATGAATTAGATAAGGAAGTTGAAACCAGTTCATAGAAGGCCTTGAACGTAAGGCAAAGAAGTTGGAGAGTCCCCTCCTCCTCTTTTATTAGTTCCTTCTAGCATGTTCTCCTCCTCCCAACCTTTCTCTCTCTCTCTCTCTGTCAGTCATTTCATGGACCTCATTCCTTCTACAAAAGTTAGCAAAATGCACCAGACTCTAAGTGTTATGAACAGTCATTCCAAGTTTATAGATTGAATCTTGTCTGTGCAAAGGTGTGCTGGCTCAAGGAAAGCAGATTTTTTCCGGAGAGGCCCCAGGGTTTCTTCAACCAAATGAACATTATAGGATATGTATGGGTCCTGACAATTCCCAGATTCCTGTTATCTTTCTTCTGCTCTACCGCCATGGGGATTCAGGAAGGGAGCTTAAGTCACGTGAAGGAATTTTCATGACAAAATGTATTTTAAGTAGATTGTATTCCTTGCATTATGTCTTTGATAAATCACAAGGCTGCTAATACTTACCTGCCTCTCACCTTCACTCTTACCTGTGAACTTGGATGAGACTCCGGGCCTTTCAAAAGCCCATTTAGGCCAAAGGGATGATAATGAATTATGAACATCTTGTCTTATTTACTACTTTCTCATTATTTTTGGTTTCATGTCTTCCACGTCTGGGGTAATTGTTGGATAATTTCCCCCTTCTTTCTGGTACATTTAGAGTTCAACCTCAGTGCACACCATCCCTCTTCCCTTGGAAAGAATAACAAGAATGTTCATGTCTTGTTTTAACAAGTGGATGATCTGCCCCAACTTCAGTCAGAACTTCACACTATAAAAAGGGGACCATTATGTTTAACTTTTTGCCCTGTGAGAAAAGCAGGATATGTCAAGCCTCTACTTAAGTTTTTTCTTTCATCCTTATGAGTCCCTCTCATGAGCTAATTTCTTTCATAGACTATCTAAGCCCCTTAAAGAGCAGCACTGTCCGCTGACAAACATGCTGGCACGCAGTTAATCATTAATTTTGCATGGTCCACATCTGCCGTCTGCTGAACTGTGCATTGTTTGAGAGCCTCTCTCCCGTGTGTGTGCAGGCTGCTGTGTGCGGGTCCGTGTGGGATCCTTATCTAACCTATTATCAGCAGTCCAGACAGAGTCTTACTTCCTCCCTCGAACAAGTCCAAGTCACAGAGTTCACAAGGCTTAAACCTACATGAATGCAGTAGTATTTTTTGCAGCAAAACAACAGCTGCAGGAGCAGACTCAGCAACACGCCCTGGCTGAGTATGTGCAGATACTAAAAACAGGTGCACCTCACGATGAAAACTGTAGTGTTGTGTGCTGTAAAAAAAAAAAAAAAAGAAGAAGAAGAAAAAGAGGCATGACATTCATTTCTCTATCAGATCAGCGTCTAAAGAAAGTATGTACTGGAGGCACACAAAGGAATTCACAAACATGGTCAGCTGAGAGACCAAGGCTTTAAAAAGCAGTGAGGGTAGAACTTAAAATTGCAAGAGAAAGATTACTTTTATTTTACTGCTGGTGGGAACACTACCTTATGAAAGTCTGAAAAGCCAGCCGTGCACATAATAAAAGTTACTTTTAAATGGCAAGCAAATTAAATTATATCATCTTTCTTCTCTTGCTTGAGCTTGGTCTGGGGTTCCAGTTTTATACCACTTGGGGGAAAGTTGAAATTAAGCTTTGTGTGGGTGGAGGAGAGGCAGATTTGAATGCGATCCTGTTCAAATAATCTCTTCCAGCCTCGCTCTCGGGTGGTACGTGAAGACTGGAAAGAGTGAGCCTCGGAGCCCCGGCGAGGGGCAGCACCTCCGCAGCCACGCTGCCAGGAAGGCTCCGAAGGGAGTGCCCCATAAATGTCAATGCTGTGTGGCTATTTCAACTTGAAAGTAACTTGCACAAGTTTACTTGAAAATTAACACTGCAGTCATACAGAAGGGGGGAAAGGAACGCGTGTTGTTTCCAGACATAATTGAGATTGAACTCTAACCAATTCAGAAACAAGCGTTACTTTCCGCAGCCCTGGAGAGGCCAGAGTGCCTCTGCCAGAAGGGAAGTATTGCAATCGTCAGGAACACAAAGCGCTCTGTATGCAACTCGCAGAGAGAAGCAGCCCTGTCATCTGGGCTGGCCATTCATCTTTGTGTGTCCTTACGGCAGAGGTAGTGTGAGTAGCAGCCCCCCTAAAACATGAGTGATGCTTCTGGGGTCTACGTGGTCTCCGACAACAGCTGTATTGGAGGCACCGCCGACCCAGAAAGGGCCCACAGATCACTTTCAACCTGCTGTGGAGACATCATCAGTAATGCCAGCCCATCCCCAAGAGCATTTACCCGCCTGACACGGAGACTGCGTCCGCCCAGGGATTCACAGTGAGGTCAGCAGTGGTCCATTGAGGAAACCAGACAACTTCCAGGGACTTTCTTCAGCCCCACCAGAAACCCTGACATGTGCAAGCTCCTTGGAGGCTTGCCACGCTTAGAAACAGCCTTGATTTGGAGACTGAGAATTCTCAAGTTATGTAAAGGCTGAGTAAAAATAACAATTCTGCTGCTACATTTTATTATAGAAGTTTCACATTTAGTCTCCTGCAACTACACTCCTGCGGATGTGAGGGCGATAATATTGCTGATTCACTGGCTTAGGACCCTGGTGGGTTTCTGTTTTAAGTGGAGATCTGGGGTGAAATCAGAAATAATGAATGAAGTTTATAGAAATGTTTCTTAGGCATGATGGTAACATTTTGGAACTGTAACATTCTTAATGGCATAATTTGTTTTTTGTTTGTTTGTTTGAAGGAAACGTGTAAAAGTTTCAAGCAAGGGATTTAAGGGCTTTAGTTATTTTAATATCCCCTTTCCCAATTTCATTGGCAAGAGAAAGAACTGAAATTTTACTACCAAATTAATTGTCAAAGGATAATTGATCCAAATTAAAATGTTGGATCAACATTTTACCTAATCTGAATGTATTAGGTAAGATGTTTACATATTGATCACACATTTGCAAACATTTACAAACACAGACAGAAGTGGCAACAGCTGAAGCATGTCCATCTGTCAGAGCAGCCACGGTTGAGAGTCCTGGGTGAGGCCTGGAGAATGAGGCATTCAACCCTCCTCGGTCTGGCTGGGGAGAGGAGTTGTCAGAAGCAGTCAACTTTCAGAAGGCTGAGAGAACAAAGGTGTCCTATGTAACAAAGAGCGTGGACTTTTCCAGCCGACCCACGTGTTTTCAAACGCGGCTCGCCACTGGGAACCGAGTGCACACTGTCTGAACTCTCTAAATCTTATTTCCTGCATTTTAAAACTACCTGTGTGTGTGTCGTGCTGATTAGGTGAAACAGTGGACACCTGAAAGGTACTATCTGTCCCTGGGTATAAGCAAGAAGCTTAAATCCAGAAGTATGAAGCAAAGATGAGCATATCTAGGCTCCAAAAAAGTGAGTCACACTCAGGAAGTTATCGGAAACTACAAAAGCACCCAGACAACTGGAGATCAAGTGTCGACTTAGTGGCCAAGGCTCACAACCATTCGGACCCGGGAGGTCCAGACAAAGCATCCAATCTGAGTCCAGAATGTCACGTGAGCAAACCTCACCTCAGTTCCCTCTCAACAAGGTAGCAAGTGGCTTGAGGTGAGAACGGAACTGGGCCCCTGTGGCTTCTGTAATCAGCAAGACAAAACGCAGTCCAGACAAGGGGCAAAGAGCAGGAATATTCTCAAGATATTGATGAGCTGCCGCTCCCTCGCTAGGTCATGTCATCCAGTCTCATGACTTTGTATGAGTTTCCTATGGCTGCTGTAACAAATTAGTACAAACTTACCAGTTTAAATCAACAACATTTTATCATCCTGCAGTTGTGGGGGTCAGAAGACTCACTAGGCTATAAAATCATGGAGTCAGCAGGACGATGTTTCTTCTAGAGACTCCAGGGGAAGGTCTATTTCTTTGCCTTTCCGATCTCTAGAGGCTACCTGCATTTCTTGGCTCCTAGTCCATTTCTCCACCTCCGAAGCCTGCAGCTTAGCATCTTGAAGTCCCTTTCCCCCTCTATTTTTCTTCTCTCTCTTTTTCTCACTCTCTCTGACTCTGGCCTTCTTGCCATCCTCTTATAAGGACCCTTGTGATTACAATGAACTCACAGAGATAATCCAGAATAATCTGCCAGTCTTAAATACCTAAACTTCATCACCTCGGCAAAAACTCGTTAACCAGAGCCTAACCTGCTGGGGTATTATCAGAGCCCAGTTAAACTGGAGGACTCGAAATGCCCAACTTTAGCCCACTCTTTCCAGCCAGTCTCACCTAAGAGGGAAAGGAAAAAGTCAGAAACACCTGTGAAGTTCACAGTCCAGAGGCACAGGCTTGTTAAAAAACTGAGACCTAAGGAAAAAAATAAAAAAGAAATGCTCGGGATTAAAAAAAAAAACAAAACACTGTAAAAGAAATAAAAAATGTTTTGATGGGCTTATTACAAGGCTGGATATGGCTGAAGAAGAAATCTCTGGGTTAGAGGATATATCAATAGAACCCTCAAAACCAAAAAAGCAAGGATAACAAAGACCGAAACCAACAAAAAACAGAACAGACTCTACAAGGACAAAGGGACAACTACAAAAGCAGTAACATACATGTAAAGGGAATACCAGAGGAGAAGAAAGAAAGAAAGAAACAGGAGAAATATTTGAAACAATAATGACTGAGAATTTTCACAAATTAGTGTCAGACACAAAACTACAGATGTGGAAAGCTCAGAGGAAAATAAGCAGAATAAATGCCAAAAGAACAAAAACAAACAAACAAATAAAAATCCCACACACATTGTATCTAGGCATATATAGTTTTCAAAATACAGAAAATCAAAGATAAAACAATTCCTGAAAGAAGCCAGTTAAAAAAAAAAGCAACACCTTACTCACAGAGGAACAAAGATAAAAATTAGGTCTGACTTGTCCCCAGAACCAGGCAAGCACGAAGAGAGCGGAGTAAGCTAAGGGGTTGGGAAGGAGGGGAACCCTGCCAATCCGCATCCTGTACTCTGTGAAGTCATCATCCAAAGGTGAAGAGAAATAAGGCCTTCTCAGACAAGAAATAAGTAAATAAATAAGAGAATTTACTGCCAGTTGTCTTGCCTTGCAAGAAATGATAAAGGAAGTTCTGTAGAGAGAAAGAATAATCTACGTCAGAAATTCGAATCTGACCTAGAAAGCAAGAAAGACTATCAAAGAAAGAATAAGTAACATAAAAATATGTTTTTCTTATTATTAATTAGTCTCACAGTTAACAGTTCATTCACAATACCAACAATTTTATCATGTGATATGTTTGACATATACATAAGCATAATATATAAACATATATGTTACATATGTATATATAAGTGAAATAAATAACAACAATGATGCAAGAGATGGGAGGGAAAAATTAGGATTATTTTGTTGTTATAAGGTGCTCACACAATCCATGAATGGCACAGTGTTATCTGAAAGTGAACTTAGGTTAACTATAAATGTGTATTGCATAATCTAGGGCAATAACTAAGAAAGAAAGTATAACCGATATGCTAAGGAGAGAAAATGGATTCATATAAAATGCTCAATAAAAACTACAAAAACAGAAAAAGAGTAGAAGACAAAAAGAAGAAACCAAAACAAGGGCACAAAACAGAAAATAGTAATGAATATGGTAGCTATTAACCCAACCACATCAATAATCACTGGACATTAATGTGCCAAATGCACCAACTAAAAAGCAGAGATTGTCGGAACAGATCAAAAAAACAAGATGCAACCACATGCTGTCTGTAAGAAACCCACTTTAAATATAAAGACACATACAGATTAAAAGTAAATGAATGAAGAAAAATACACTATGCTAACACTAGTCAACTTAGTCATCCATTAACTTATTCCTTATCTCTACCTAGATTTTTTCATTGGCATCTCAAACTCAAACTACTGACTTCCACTCAACACCCTACCCACAGCAAAACCCGTCCTTCCTGCAGATTTCTGCTTCTCAATGCACGGTAAGAACATTATTTCTATTGCTCAGGCCAAAAATCTTGAAGCCATTCTTGACTCCCTTTACTCACATTCTATGACCAATGAATACGTTCAGTCTCTCTGTATGTCCTCATAAAGATTTCCATACAAATGCGCATAGGAGCTTTATTTGTAAGAGCCCCAAATTGGAAACACCTTGAATATTCACCAACAGGTCAATGGATAAACAAAGTATAGTGTATCATTATAATGAAATACTACTCATCAATAAAAAGAATAAACTATCGGTACGTGTAACAACATGGACGAATCTCAATAATTATGCTGAGGATAAGATTAGAGACATATAGGAGTATATAATATGTTCATTTACACAAAACTTTAGAAATAGTCTGTAGTAAGTGTAAGCATGTTAATAGCTGCCTAGATACAGAGTTGGGGTCACAGGTAGGGGCACGAGGGAGAAATCACAGAGGAGTACAAGGAAGCTTTTAGGGGCAACAAATATGTTCACTACCTTGATTATGCTGATGGTTTCACAGGTGTATGTGTGTGTCAAAACTTATCAAATTAGACAGACTTTAGATATGTGCAGCGTATTTTATCAGTTACAGCTCATGCCTCAATCAAGCTGTTAAAATATATCACTATAAGTATTAAGGAAATGTGTCTTGTTTTTATAAAATGAGATTGTCTTTTTCCACAAGGGAGGGCATTAAAGTGATCAACAATTAAAATGGCTACTAATGTTTTGCCAAGAATGTCATCATTAAAACTGCTGAAATGGTCACAATTTTAAATTTGATGTTTTGTCATTTCTTTTTCAGAAAATGTAATATTAATTCAAAGAGGATATTATAAAAATGATAAGATTTTTTTAAACACAGAAAAATTATTCTTTTAAAATTATAGTTTTAATGTAACTTTTAAAAAGTAAATTATGCACTTCTTTTTCCTGAAAAAATAGCAGAAAATACAATTGGAAAAAGATAGAAATTAAAAACCACCCACAGCAAAACTCTTAGAAATTCTGGCTAAAAGCCACTTGCATCCATTAAAACACAAGGCAAACTGGTAAGGAGAGGAGGTTGAGCTTTCATACACCAAAAACGACTGAAGAAAGAACTGAAACCCAAAGTAGTAGCTTTTCAAACTGCAGCTGCAATTACCCCAATGGGGTTCTTCATCTCAGTTTTCAAGAGTCCAAATTCTAATGCCAAATTTGTGGACTGAAAATACGGCCTGTGCCTGCAAGGAGCAAGGAAATGTAGGAACCCCATATGACGTCAGGACACACAAAGGACTGTAATCTCAGTAGCAGTTAGGAAATAGTAATTTGCTCAGCAATGCAAGAAGACAACCAGAAACCAGGTCCCTCTCGGCCCAAACTCTAGGTGTTGAAATGAATCTCCTCTGAGAATTCCTCCTCCTGAGGCAACAGCTCCCATGGGTTTGAGAGGGGAAAATACAATACTCACGTGGTCTGGAAATTTTAGAAGGAGAAATTAAAATTAAAAATCAAACTCAAGGTCAGTAATAAACTTGGGATGCCTGGCAAAAACAAACTCAAAACTTCTCCAGGACAGGGTTTTAGACAGGAATTCTCACAGATGAAGCCCAAAGTATGATGAATTCACAATCCAGAGTGACAGAATCTGTGAAAAACCAATGCTGATGAACAGGAGGACAGCCAATCCAGCAGTGTCATTAGATCTCCACTTCTGTGAAATTCAAATGATGTAAGCCCCAAATATGAACTGTGAAATGAGTATGTTAAAGTTGATTAAATGCATAACAAAAATACTAAAAAAATAATTAAATAATAATAATAATAATAATAATAATGTACTATTAAGAAAAGAAGATGACAAGGTAAATTTGAAAGAAAACCAAATGGAACTTCCAGAAATTAAAAAAAAACACTACTGAAATGTGAACAAGAGAATGGATTGACACAGCGGAAGAGGAAATTGAAATAAACAATACAGCTGAATAAATTACTTATTCAGCACAGAAAGTAAAGTAAGTGAAAAATACAAGCTATGATATTTTCTTTTTTAAAAAATTTTTATTGTAATTTTTTCTACTACCATTTAACCCCCTGTACTCCCTCCCCCCTGCAATCACCACACTGTTGTCCACATCTGTGGGAACTGCCTTGCCTGGTTTCAGAAGCTGTAATCCCCCATGGCTAAGGCTGAGTAAAGGACTTTGGGACCATTCCCCACTTAGGAGACAAAGCTTATCTTCCTTGTAGAGGCACCACCTCTGCCCCCTTTCTCTTGACCCTGCTTGGCCCTGGGTGAATGACTGGTTAGCCAGTGACAGGTAAGATTCCTCAAAAGAGGGATGACCTAAGACAGGCACAGTCACTAAGGAGCCCTCAGGGAGGACTTGGGGGGCTATAGAAAAAGGGGGGATGGACCCTTGCCTTTCAGCTTTGACACAGCCTGAGTCCTCATTCTGTCTGCAAGAAGTCTCCTAATCTTTGGCTGCCTTACTTTCCCTGCCTGACTTAAGCCTGAAACAATGCTGGAGGTGGGTGTGGCCCTGTGCTGGAATGGGCGGGGTTCCTAGGGCAATCAGGCTTAGGGAAGAATGCATAAGATCCTATGAAGCCTACTTCACTAACACCCTCAATTTAAATGATAAGGGTCCAAGCAGGAAGTGAGTTTGTTCCTCAAAGTTTTATGGCCCTTTAGCTATCTGACCCAGACTCAGAATAAGTCCTCAGAGTTCTTTGAATGTTATCTATTGTTTAATCATTTCTGCCTCACAATGATTGATGAGCTTTACGTATACACCCTGTATTCCTGTGCAAATTGAATCCAACAAAACCTTGTCAAGGCAAAGGTCAAGGCGCTCTCCTCTTGAGAGGGTGGCAGAGTTGCTCCGAGGCTTTTTTTCCTCTTGAGACAGAAACTGCGCTGTCCCTTTTCCCCCACAGGACTTGGTAGTCTGGTAGTCCATATGAATTTGTCTCATCTCATCCATAACGCCACAAATCCCAGGAGCTGGGATCCGAACACACGTCCATAAGTCCTTTTTCCTTTATGCTCAATCCCTCCAGCCCCTATCTTCCCCAATACAAGCTATGATATTTTTCAAAGCAAGAGAATAGAGATGTCAGAGTAGAAATACCTAACAACATGGAAACTGAATTTTCCAGGATTTATAACAGACATGAATCGTCACATGATTCACTAAACAATTAATTATGTTTAATTCTGAGCAGCATAAGGGTGGACAAAAGTACCATATTTTGCTGTGCATAATGCGCACCCAAGTTTTTGACCCAAACTTTGAGGGAAAAAATCTTTCATTTTAATATTTTAATCCAGTTATTTATTTCTTTATATGTAGATACTTGCTTTTTGCATTATAAAGGAAATTTAGCATTTATTAACATACTATTGTACAAGACATTTTATGTAACAAGTAACTACAAAACACAAGAACAGATACAAGATATTTCAGGTGGTACCCACGTATAATGCCTATCCTTATTTTCCCCTCAAAAATTGGGGCAAAAAGCGCACTATGTGTAGCCAAACACAGTAGGTTACAGTTGCACTGTAACATTCTTTTTGAGTTGATAAAGCTATTGTAATAATCATATGCATGTCTTTTGCCATAGCAACAACTGTAAACCTTCTTTTGCCACCTCTGTATAAATTTACTCCAGGCATAGTGCAATGAAATGCTAAAGGCCAGACACAAAAGGATTTAAAAGCAGCCAGAGAGAGAAAGACATATGATCACACAATTATGAAAACATCCAGAAGACAAGTACAAGATTATAAAATCCTCCAAATTCTAAGACAAAGGAGTAAAATAATAAAATTCGATGATGCTCTGTATAGCTGGAATCTATGGCTTAATCGTTATACAATACACTATACCAATTTCTGAGTCCATTTTCAAGTCATAAAAAAAATAATGAAACTTTGCCTTGAAATCTCAAGTAGTGTACCATAATTGCAATTAAAAATAACCTGAGTAGGGGAGATTTGGGTTCTGGATAACAAATCAAGTACATAAGTTAACCATTTTCTCGAAATCACAGTGAAATGTCAGTAAAGATTTATAAACGGGAATAAGTTTGCCACAGTGCTGAGAGAGGCAGGGCCTAGCAGAGACATACCCTTCAACATACCAGAGACGTGACAAATTACCAGAAGAAAGAAAACATATGGGAGTCTCATTTCCCATTGGCCAGAGGAGGAAGTAAAAGTCCAGGAAAAGACCAAGCAAATGTGGGCACCTTTCCTTTCAACTCCAAGCGCAGGTGCGGCAGAGTCAGAAAGCAGGAGTGGAAGGCGGCGGAGTAATCAGCGTGCTGGTGAAGGACGGTACAGAAACAGCTGGGCCAGATCACCTCCACGCCCGCCTCTCCTCCGCACCTACAGGAACGGGGGAGCAGGAGTGTTGGTGCTGGGAGGAAGGCAGAGATGAACTTACTGAAGGAATGGTATCATCTCCCGGGCAGGTCAGCCCCTGGTTAAAATCGCTCTCATTTTGACACTTAGGGCAGGAGAAGCTGTATAGTGTTGCTTTCTCCTCAGCAGCAAGTTGGTTAAAACCCAGCCGCAGAGCTTCAAGGAATGTCAATCATTTACGTAATTAATAGTAATAAGGAGAATTAGCTTAGTAATAAGGTAAAAGCATATGTTTTTTCTCTTAATAAGGAAAAAACAGCTAGAGGCTCCAGAGAAAGGGAAAAACAGCCCAAACAAGAAAATCATGGTCTCTATCTAAGCCAAACTTAACTGTGAAATAATTTTGATTACTTAATGATGTCGAAAAGAAGAGAATCCATTTGTCATTCACTGTAATTCCCACACTTGAATGGCACAAGTTTTGCAACAAATAATTCAATTTATATCTTTATAGTCAAGGTATTGATAATAACAAATATTGTTTTTTACTTTTAAAAATAAACCTACAGTTGCCCTGGCTGGTGTAGCTCAGTGGATTGAGCGCAGGCTGCGAACCAGGCATCGCAGGTTTGATTCCCAGTCAGGGCACATGCCTAGGTTGCAGGCCATGTCCCCCAGCAACTGCACATTGATGTTTCTCTCTCTCTCTCTCTCTTTCTCCCTCCCTTCCCTCTCTAAAAATAAACAAATAAAATCTTTTAAAAAAATAAATAAACCTATAGTCAAGACACAGAAGACTAAATTATAGAGCAAAATGACACATTTCTAAGCATTATTAATGTAAAAAGGTATAGCTCAGAGATGTAAAGATCTGGAAAAGGCAAGATAAAATCTAAGTAAGAGGACAAGCAGATTGTCTGAAGCTGATAGATTAAGAAGTAGAAATGTTATTATGTTAAATGAGAAAGGAAATTTAATAGAAAAATAATAGTATATAAAGTAAAACAAAAATATAGTGAGCTAAAAAATGTAGGTAGTAGAAACTATAATTAGATCAGTTCTTCCTATTTTATAAAAGGAATGAAAGAAATGCTATCTAAAGTTGACAAATTAAAAATTGGTACTTATATACACATTATTAATGATATGAAATAATCACAGAAGTACCAAAACCAGAAAGATTTTAAGTAGTTATCTCTAGAGAGAGCAGAAATGTTTACTTTTTATATATATGTGTTTTTATGTCATTTTATTTTTTGTTCCATGCATTTGTTTTCACAATTAAATGTATATATAAAACTAATAATAAACTTGTACTTCTAAAAAGGACTAGAAATTACCCTTTTTCCCCTTTCTAAAGTATTTTTCAAATTTCATATACAACCAAATGTTAAGATATTTATGTCTGGAAGAATATATGTTAAGGAGAGGGTAAAATTGAGAAGGAATTATGGCACAGAGTCCTTTCAAGATATTACTATAATTGATCAAATAAAAATATTTTAAAGGTATTACTTTAATTTTTAAATCTGTATAACAAGCATAAAATTATATTCTGTATTTTCCTTTATTGTGCCCATGAGTGAGTTATTTACCACTGAATCTTGATTTACTCGAAATCCTATAAAAGAAGCTTACAGATATCTGTAAATCTTATTGGCATAATTACGTGAGATGATTTCAATGAAATTATCAGCCCTGTCTTAGTTGTTCAAAACTGCTACATTCCATACCTGGCTGGTGTAGCTCAGTGGACTGAGCACTGGCTTGAGAACCACAAGGTGGCAGGTTTGATTCCCAGTCAGGTCACATCCCTGGGTTGCAGGCCAGGTCCCCAGTTGGAGGCATGCAAGAGCCAACTAATTGATGTTTCCCTCCCTTTCCCTCTCTTCAAAAATAAGTAAAATCTTTTTTAAAAAGCCTGCTATATTAGTAGCGCCTATATCTGCAGAATGAATACCTGTCTATATGTGAAGACACCATCTCAGAATGGCACCAGAAAAAGATGACTGATTTTTTTAACAGAAACTTGATGTGAACTCACTTGCTGCAGCTCTGATATCTTGTGTGTGACCTCTGACAGGTAACTTAAATTTTCCAAATGTCACATTCTACATTTGAACACTGGGAGTCATAGTCTATCCCAGTATCTTCAGAGGATATTAAGGTTTGTGGGCTGGCTGCTTTCACTTACTGAGATTATAGATGATCCCAGGCAGAGGAAAAGCTGGAATTTCTTTTTCCTTCTACACTACTGTCTGTAGTGGACATTTGCCATATCAAATAGACAAATCCGAACTCATATGTTTGGAGAATATCCCACTTCATGAGTCTTGGCTGAGACCCAAGACCACAAGGAGCTGAATGTATTGGATACTTATTTCTGCAGCCTCCTCCTCCCTTGCACCCAGGGTGAGGCATGTAAGCTCGACTCTGCCATTCAGCACCAGACTTCGATCTCAGACCTGGGACACAGAAGCGTACAGGTCTGGGGAGTTCACATTCTCTCTCGCTGGCAAAGCCTATGAACTCAAACTCCTGGAGCAAACGCTCATGTGTGATGATCAGAGGGGGTATGAGCAGCCTTCCGATGAGAAGTGTCAGGATTTTGGATACATTTTAACAGTAGAATTCTCATCATCTGCTCATGGATTAGATGTGGGTCATGCAAATAATCAAGAAATTAATGATGAATCCAAGGTTTTTGGATTCTAAAAATCTAAACCAAAAATTAAACAGATTGTATGAGTTTGATTTCTAGGAAAAATATGCACAGTTTGTATGTTTTAAAACCATCTGAATGGAATAAAAAATTAAAATTATATTCTACTGGCATGACATTAAGATATTTAAAATTTGAAACAATTCTCATGGCTGTCACTTATATATTATTATTCTATAATAAATCAACACATTATTTGACATCACTTTCCTGGGTGGGAATCATAGACAAACATATATTTTTAAAAAAGAACTTTACATCTTTCCATTTAAGTGTTTTAGATTGCAAACTAAGCAACACATATGCATAAACAAACAAAAACCTTTTGTTGCTTCACAAATTTTGCCTCTAGATTCTCCAACACACATGTTTTTCTTGGTCAAGCCTGACTACTTCTTCAATGGTTTAATTTTTCAGATATTTTAAGTTTTTCATGGTTTCAGATATAAAAAAGTTTATAATTTTGACCATAGATGAAGGAATAGGCAAAAAAATTAGAGAGCTTCATCATCTAAACAGATCACAACATATTATATTCTAATTACAAGCATTTGGAATTGATGATCCATAAAAACCTAATACTCTGGGTTTTGTTTTGTTTTTTTAATCGCACCCAAGAACATTTTTTTCCATTGTTTTTTTTTTAGAGAAAAAGGAAGGGAGAGAAACATCTATTGTTTGTCTCCCATACATGCCAAGAGAGGACTGTATGCACCTGAATCAGGGAATGAACCTACAACCTGGGTGTGTGCCCCGGCTGGGAATCAAACTCACAACCCGATGGTTATGGGATGACACTCCAACCAATTGAGCCACACTGGCCAGGTGTTGAAAGTGAATTAAATTAATTAAATAATAGATATTGAGTAACCACATATTTAATGTTTGAAGTTAATCAGGACTTTTATGTCTGCACTTTATCTTGATATATCAATTTCCTTATCACACTATGGCATTAATCCAATAGCATGCTGATGACCTTTCTTTTGACCTCTAATGACTCCTCTACCAAGGTGTCCTGTGGTCTACTAAAATCTCCCTAAAACATCACTCTCATGATGCCTTCCCCCCTCTTTAAGTACCAAGATGCAAAGTCCAAATTCGTCAGCTTGGTAGCCGTGATCACACTCACACAGTAGTTTAATTCATTCACTTTCTCAATTCCACCTTTCTCTACTTCCCAGCACTTCCCAGCCCCCTCTGGTTAAGGCAATCTCTCATACATCACGGCTGTCTTTCCTTTCTCAATGTCTTTGCACTCTAAGTTACTCGACGAACATATACTCGCTCATTCAGTCCACAGATTATTTTTGAACACTCACCAGGTTCAGGCGACTGTAACCGTATTTACACGTGCGTCTCTCTGCAGGTTTTGCTGCTGGAGTCTCTGTCCTCATCTCCCTGCCCCATAGTGATTCCCTCAGCAGTGATGCCGCCCCTTCAGGCTGAATGACTCTGTGCTCAGAGAATTGCATCAGTTGCAGCTACTACATTTATTATGGTCTTTGTAGCCACCTACACTTAGGAATGTAAATCTAGGCCTTTGTTAGCTAGGTCTAATCATGATAATAGCAACAATAATAATTTTGTAGTTAGTATTTATCAAACACTGGGTACCAGCCCTATTCAAAGCACTTTACATATATTAATCCACTGCATGCTCATGACATGGTAAACATATTAGCTCAAATGTCATGAAGGAGCATTAAAAAGACTATTATAAAATTATAACCTCTGAATTCTGTTAGTGTAGCCAACTGGGGCAAGCTACTTGCTTAACCTAGTCTATGGCGGGATGCCATGGGAACTGAACAGTTTATAAGCAATGTGACTATAGTGAACTTAGCTCTCTGCTAAGTATCATCCAGAAATTTTATCAGCAGGCTTTCTGTGCCTTTACCTACATCTGATAAAACTTTTGAATGGAACAAGCAATGGAACAAAGCCCATTGCTAAACCTCCAGAGACTTCTCTTCAGTTGCTATAAGTCCATCAATTAACACTTTGTGGAATTAATCTTTCAGCCATTGAAGATTTTCTGACTGCATTATATTGACCAGGGCTCCACATGTATATACCAAATTTTTTGGACTGTAGGATGCACCAGATCATAAGATGCACCTGGGTTTTAGAGGAGGAAAATAGAAAAAAAAATTGAAGCAAAAAATGTGGTTAAATATTTAATAACATAAATAACATAGGCTGCCGACAACCCCCCCCCACCCCCCACACACACAGCGAGCCAGGTAACCTACATTTAGACTATAAGATGTACCCCATTTGCCTCCCAAATTTGGGGGTGCGTCTTATAGTCCAAAAATACAGGGTGTGTGTGCGTGTGTGTGTGTGTGTGTGTGTGTGTGTATGTATAGAGAAAGATGTATTTTAGGACCTGGCTCAAAGGACTATGGAGAATGGGGAGTCCCTGAGTCTGCTGTCTGTCTGTGAGCTGGAGAACCAGGACAGCCTGTGGCATAACTCAGTCCAAGCCTTAAGGCCTGGGAACCAGGACCCTGTCTGAGAACACAGGAGATGGATGTCTCAGCTCCGGCAGAGAGCCCAGTGCCCCTTCCTCTGCCTCTTTAGTCAGGCTCTCAGTGGATGGGATCAAGCACACCTGCTGAGGAGGAGGCCATCTTCTTCACTCAGTCTGCCCTTCAAACGCTAATCTCTTCCAGAAACACCCTCACTGACACACCCAGGAATGTTTTACCTGCTATCTGGGCATCCCTTAGCCCAGTCAAGTTGATACATAAAATTAATCATCACAAGTCCATCTCTTGTCAACCTGGTACCCATACCAACCTCCTTAAACCACAAATAAAGATAAAAAGGAGTTTCCAGTTCCACCCAATGTGATAAAACTATCCTGTGTGTGACCAAAGTCACACTAATTCCTTCCCCAGAAGAGGAAGTCAAGTCCTTGAGTGATGTTTACTCTTTTCTTAAACTTTAGCAGAGTCTATTGTTCTGCAAGTCCTGAATCCCTCCTTTTCTAACATTTACATCATTTTCCCAACTCTGGCCTTTCTTTACTTCTCCCATTCCCCATGATTCACATTAATCCTAATCACAATTGAGCTCACAATTGCAAATTCTTGTTATATAGAACCTTATTTGTTCTCGAAATCTGGACACAGATTTGGGGTTGGGCGGGGGTAAGCGCTGCGGAGAGAGATACCAACAGTATTTAGAACTGACACTACACAGCACACCAGTCACGTTCTCAGTGGCAAGCATCTTGTGAATGGTTTTGCAGTTCCTTCAGTGACTCTGTGAGCCAAGCGATATTCCTAATAAATGTCTCCCCACCTTCTCTGCCCACCCCTCATCTGAGCCACCACCATCTCTCACCTGAGTTCTTGCAAAAGTCTTCCTGCTTCCATGCTGCCCCTTTTTAATCAGTTTTCAAAAGAAGAGCTGGAATAATTGTGATAAAACCCTGACTTTTTTTTCCCCTTACTACCAGCATTCTAGGACATGGGTAATCTTCTTTGGGCAAATCAGGCAAAAATATGACTCACGGCTTTTACACTTGCCATTTCCACTGCCTGGAACATTCTTCCCTGAGATGCCCAAAGGGTTTACTCTCCAAGCTCTCCTCCAGTATTTACTCAGAGGACAGCTTTTCTGTGACCACCATGATAAAAATTGACATATCCCCTCAATATTCCTTATCCCCCTTCTCTGCTTTTCTTCCTGTTTGTTGTCTAGAACAAAGTTCAAGTGGAGAGACATTTTTTCAGACATTTTGTCTCTTTTATACGCTATTATATGCTCAGTGTCTACTGTATTACAAACATCCAATAAATATATGTTGAATCAATCAATTGATTAATTTACTGTTAATTTCAATATAATTCAGTGTTCCTTTAAGTCTTAATGAAAGTTTATTATTTTTGTTTTTCTTAATTATATTTTATTGATCATGCTATTACATTTGTCCTAATTTTTCCCTCTTTGCCCCCCTCCACACAGTATATCCTCCCCCTCCAGCAATCCCCCCACCACTGTTTATTTCCATGAATCATGTGTAGGTTCTTTGACTATTCCATTTCCTGTACTGTACTTTGCATCCCCATGGCTATTCTGTAACTACCTATTTGTACTTCTTAATTCCCTCACCTCTTGATTCATTTTCCCATACTCCCTCCATCTGGTAACCATCAAAATGCTCTCTGTATCCATAATTCTGTCTCTGTTCCTATTTGCTTAGTTTGTTTTTAGTTTCAATTGTTGACAGATTTGTATTTATTGTCATTTTATTGTTCACAGTTTTGATCTTTTTCTTTTTTAAATTTTATTTTATTTTTTAAAAATTATTTTATTGTTGTTCAATTACAGTTGTCTGTGTTTACCCCCCATCACTCCCCCCCACCCCAGCCAAACCCACCTCCCTCCATTGCTTCCAACCCCCTTGGTTCTGTCCATGTGTACTTTATAGTTGTTCCTGAAAACCCTTCCCCACTTCCCCCCATTATCCCCCCCACCCCCTCTCTGGTTACTGTCAGATTGTTCTTAATTTCAATGTCTCCAGTTATATTTTTCTTAAATAAGTCCCTTTAACATTTCATATAATAATGGTTTGCTGGTGATGAACTCCTTTAGTTTTTTCTTATCTGGGAAGCTCTTCATCTGCCCTTTGACTCCAAATGATAACTTTGCTGTGTAGAGCAATCTTGGCTATAGGTCCCTGCTTTTCGTGAATATTTCTTGCCAATCCCTTCTAGTCTGAAAAGTTTCTTTTGAGAAATCAACTGACAGTCTAATGGGAATTCCCCTATAGGTAACTTACTTCTTTTATCTTGCTGTCTTTAAGATTCTGTCTTACGGTGTGTCTTGGAGTAGGCCTCTTTGCATCCATCTTCTTAGGGACCCTCTATGCTTCCTGGACTTGCATATCTATTTCCTTCACCAAATTAGGAAAGTTTTCTTTCATTATTTTTTCAAACAGATTTCCAATTCCTTGTTCTTTCTCTTCTCCTTCTGGCACCCCTATGATGTCAATGTTGCACTGCTTGAATT
This sequence comes from Tonatia bakeri, assembly GCA_004024845.1. Taxonomy (NCBI): domain Eukaryota; kingdom Metazoa; phylum Chordata; class Mammalia; order Chiroptera; family Phyllostomidae; genus Tonatia; species Tonatia bakeri. The sequence goes on from PVIA01001804.1 coordinate 77,297, forward strand.
TGTCCCAGAGGCTGCTTATACTATCCTCTTTTGGGGGGTTCTTCTTTCTTCTTGTTGTTCTGATTGGTTGTTTTTTGCTTCCTTATGTTCCAAATCATTGATTTGATTGTTGGCTGCATTCACTCTACTATTATTTCACTGTAAATTGTTCTTTATTTCAATTAGTGTATCCTTTGTTTCTGACTGTATCTTTTTATGCTGCTAAGGTCCTCACTAAGTTCCTTGAGTATCCTAAACCAGTGTTTTGAATTCTGCATCTGATAGACTGCTTATCTCCATTTTGTTCTTTTTTAGGAGTTTTGATCTGCTCTTTCATTTGGGCCATGTTTTTTTTGTCTCTTCATTTTGGGAGCCTCCCTGTTTGTTTCTGTGTTTTAGGTAGAGCTGCCTCCCTGTCTTGGTAGTGTGGACTAATGTAGTAGGTGTTCTGTAGGGTCCAGTGTCATAGCCTTCCCTGTCACCCAAGCTGGGTACTCAAGGTGTGGCCTTTGTGTGAGCTGAGTACACCCTCCACTTGTAGTTGAGCATTGATTGCTGTTAGCAGGTCAATGGGAAGGATTTATTCAGGCCAGTCAGCTGCAAGGATTTGCTCTAACCACTGACCACCAATCTCTGCCCTCTGTGGAAGATCAGCTGTGTGGGGGCAGGTGGTGGTGCTCTGACATAGACTGTGGCTGTCCACTGGTGTACAGGCTCTGGGGTCCCAAGTGGTACAGGCCAAAGTCAGCCCATGCCTGTGTTTTCCCAGGGCCACCATGTGTGAGATAGAAAGCAGTCTAAGATGGCTGCTACTTGTGCTGTACTTGGAGATTCCCAGATTAAGCCAAGCTGTGAATCTAGGCCGACTGCTGCTGGTCCTGGGCCTGGGCACTTAGCAAGGGGTACAGGGCATGGGGGCTCACTGAGACTAGCTGTTGCTTGTTTTAGAGGATTTAGGAAGTTGTGAAGCAGGAGCCAAGACCAGTCATTCATACATAAAAACAGCTTGGGTGGGCCTGTAAACTGGGTGGGACAGAGTCTCTGTGGATCTCCAGGATAGGTCAAACAATATTAGCCAGGTTGATGGAATCTTAGATATGGCACCGGCCTGCCAGCTCTGTGGCTCTGTGGGTGACAGGTTCCTAAAAGGAACAATGGCCTCTACCTGTCTTTCTATCTGGGAGAAAGCTATCCCCCCAGCTCTGGATTTGATACCAGACACTCCAGTTCCTCCCTGTACACCATGGGTGCCTTTCAAGCTGCTACTCCTATGCTGTAGCTCACAGGGAGTGAATCTAAGATGTGTGTGGGTTAAGAGGAAGTACTTGGGACTCCAGAAGTTTCTTCTACTGATTCAATTACTATTTTTTTTTTGCAGTCAGAAGTTATGGGAACTTATCTTCCTGGCACTGGAAGCCTGGGCTGGGAGGCCTTGTGTGGTACTGGTACTCCTTGCTCCCAAGATATCCCTCCCAAATCTTTATCTACCACAAGTGGGTGTGGGACCAGCCCATTCTGCATTTTCACCCCGCCTACCAGTCTGGATGGATGTGTGATTTCTTTAGTTCCATGTTGTCAAACTGCCATTCAGCTCAGTTTCTGACTGTTCTGAGTGATAGTTGTTCTTTATTTAAGTTGTAATTTTGATATGGTTGTGCGAGAAGGCAAGCCATGTTTACCTATGCTGCCATCTTGACTGGGAGTCTAATTTAGTATTTTATCAAGTGTTCATGAGGATTAGATCAGGAATAGCAAGGAAAAATTAAGTCTTTTAATAATCACTGGCACTATCAAAAGCCAGATGGATAACACCCTGGCTTGAGAGCATACACTCAGCAATCAGAGATGGGTACAGCCCCACCTTAGCTCCCACTTTCTGGCCATATTATGGAAGGAGTGCTAGTTAATCTCCCTGCATCTGAGGTTTATCTGTAAAATGTGGGTGATAGATACATATCTTGGATCATTGAAAGGGTTGACTACAATATGCATAAAAATGCTTAACACAGTGTGTGGCACATAATTAGTGACTTATAAGCATCATTATCATCATTATAACCACAGTATTAGTCTAATAAGAAAATGCATATATTACTTCTTTGGAATTCTTGTTTATGTACCTGACCCAGTCAACCCAAATGTATCTGAACTGAATGTATGAGACACTGAACTTCTTTCAATTTACATTTTAAAAATAAGTGAGAAGGCGATGGAACTGTTCTATATCTTGATGGTGGGGGTGGTGACATGGTCATATGCATTTGTCAGAATTCACAAGCTTGTACAGTGTAAAGGATGAATGTTATTCTATGTAAGTTATGACACTTTAAAATCAAATGGGAACATCATTGTAAATATATGGAACCAATCATAGTAGTCAGAATTAATTACTTGCTTCCTCCCAATGAGGAACAAAACCACAAAGGAAAATCTACTGACATCAGAGGTAGGGAATTTCCCACTCAATGCATGGGAGACACAAAATGACTATGCTTTCCTAATTCCAGGTAAAAACAGTTATTTCAAAACAAAACAAAATAATGTTTCAGTGTTGCTTGAAAACTGACTAACCCTCTTGTCTCTCTCTTATACTAAGAGAAAGGTAGTAGTTATAAGCTTTGATCCAAATATATGAAATAACCTTATTATAATACATGTATAATTTTATACTTCCTAATACTTTTGATGCAAATTTAAATTAATCTAAAAATAGCTTTTAAATGTAATAATTCAGAAACTTTTATGGTTATATGCTAAAGCAACATGTTCCAATTTTTACTATTCTTTTGATGAATTAATGTCTAGACTTTAATGATATTGCCAGGCCTAATGAAATTTATACAAATATGTATCAATGAGTAGAACAGAGGAGAAACATGCTGTTTTAACATATATGTTTATAGTTAGGTGAACAAGTTTCCTCAAACATGAAAGCAGCAATAGTTTCCAATGTGGCAATATATAATGTGGTCAACATGGAAGAGAAAAACCCAAACCTTTATTTTTAAAAGAGATTTTAAAAGAGATTATATTTCAAGGTAAACTTCCACTTAATTCATTTATTATTAATTTTTCCTCAATGCTTGCTGGCGCTGACTGGCTGCCATATAAAAGATGAACAAATAAAAAAAACAGTTAAAAATTCTTTGCTTAAAGCTAATAACCAAACTTTTGTAGAAAAATTGCTCATTAGTATGTACTTTAAAGGAAAATCAACAATTGGTATTTTTTAATCCCTGATTAAGGGCTCAAGCCAAAATTACTCAGAGATTTAGCTAGACAAGCTAAACAGTTACAGCAGAAATGAGGCCCCTTTGAATTGAACTTGAACAGCTGTCTGTGGTGTCTAGACCATAAATGACACTGTATTTCAAAAACAAAATGCTAAGTGGTTAAGTATTTCCAGGGTCTAAGATAGAAGCACAAATGAAATCATTTCTTTGTAAGCTGTTGGAGTTCCCCAGATATTTCTAAACACCTGTCTCAGGGAAATATTTTCTGGTTAAATGGTGAAAGGATTCAAATCAAGCAATGAGGCCACTATGACATGGGCTTGGTTCCCTAAATATAATGAAGTGTAGGATGGTAACTGGCAAGGGTAGAATTTTTTTCCTAGAGAAAGTAGTCCAAATAAAACTTAGTGAAAGACATATGGTAAACTGGAGAGAGTTGGTAGTTAGAATTATGGAAGATATGCAGTTCATTTTTTTGTTGTAACAACTATTTGTAAGCACCTGATTAATCCCTGATTAAGGGCTCAAGCCAAAAAGCACCAGGTGAAGTATAATTTTTATTTCTTAAACCACTGAGATTAATACAAAGCAGAATAGCATAAGGACAATGCTTGTGATGAAAAAACTCCACCTGAGGGACTGGTTAGTGACAGGGCCAGTGTCGCAGAAAGCTTTGAGGCAAGCCAGACTCTGCTGTGGAGTGGGAATGATTTAAAACACTTTTGGAGGCAACTGTGGATGAAATTATTTTCTTAATTTTCCTTTCTGTGAGTTAGTTATTGGCATATAAAAATGCAACTGATTTCTGGATATTAATTTTCTATCCTGCTATACTTTGCTGAATTCATTTATCAGTCTTAGTAGTTTCTTGGTGGAATCTTTGGGGTTCTCTATGTAGAGTATTATGTCATCTGCCAATAAAGACAGCTTTGCTTCTTCCTTTCCAGTTTGAATACTTTTTATTTCGTCTTCTTGTCTGATTGCTGTGGCTAGGACTTCCAGCACTATGTTGAATAACAGTGGTGAAAGCGGGCATCCCTGTCTTGTTCCCAATCTTAAGGGGAATGCTGATAGTTTTTGTGTCTGGAGTATGGTGCTGGCATGGGTTTGTCATATATGGACTTTATTATGTTTAGATATGTTCCTCTATTCCCACTTTGCTGAGAGTTTTTATCATACATGGGCACTGGATTTTATCAAATGCCTTTTTTGCATCTATTGCTATGATCATGTGGTTTTTATCCTTCATTTCATTTATGTGGTGAATCACATTTATTGATTTGCTAATGTTGTACCCACCTTGCATTCCCAGAATAAATCCCACTTGATCATGGTGTATAATCTTTTTGATGAATTGCTGTATTCAGTTTGCTAATATTTTGTTGAGGATTTTAGCATCTATGTTCATCGGGGATATTGGCCTATAATTTTCTTTTTTTGTAATATCTTTTTCTGGTTTCAGAATTAGAATAATACTGGCCTTATAAAATGAGCTTGAGACCCTTCTTCCGTCCTCTTGAATTTTTTGAAATAGTTTGAAAAGGAGAGGTGTTAATTCTTCTCAGAATGTTTGATAAAGTTCACTGGTGGTGCTTTCTAGTCCAGGGCTTTTGTTCGTTGGCAGTTTTTTGATTACTGCTTCGATTTCACTAGATGTAATCTGTCACCTGAGATTCTCTGCTTCTTCCTGATTTAGTTTTGGAAGATTGTATGTTTCTAGGAATTTATCCATTTAGTGCAGGTTGTCCAATTTGTTGGCATATAGTTAGTTGTTCATAATATTTTCTTATAATCATTTGTATTTCTTTGGTGTCAGTTGTTATTTCTCCTCTTTCATTTCTGATTTTATTTATTTGGTTCCTCTCTCTTTTTTTCTCCTTGATAAGTCTGTTTACAAGCAACATTTTTATCTCCTGGACAGGCAGACAGGTATTCACTCTAAAATGCAGATTCTATATTCACAAATATGTTCCAAGCAAGAAAAGTACCTTAAATTAGTACACATGCAAAATTCAAATTAAACAAAATCTTTACTGACCTTTAAATGTAGCACCAGGACATGCACAAACTTACAAAATTAAATGTTTTACACCTAAAAAAATAAAATAAAACCATTTCAAAGCAAACATGACACACGCATATAAAAGTAGAGGTAGGGTCCTCACAGACCTTGTGGGATTTTACTCTGCAGCATGGAACACTCATCTGAAAGTTGGGTATTTTGACTGCACTGGTGTCCACCAATTAGAAGAGATAGAGTGAATCTGCACAAAGTTCAAAGCAAATAAATTCAGCTAATTAAAGAGCTGGAGAGCATGCCTCTGGGTGTGCTGGAACTGCCTCACCGAGTTCCCTCAGGGCAGGGTTTTTGCATCCTGTTTCTTCTGCAACCCTCAGAACCGAACTGTGAGTGCAATATAGCTGAGGGACAAAACCTGCTGGCCGGCCTAGGGGAAAAAAGTGAAAAGAATGACATGATAACTGTCTTCAGGTATGTGCAGGGTTGTAATTTAAAACAATGGTAACCAGTTGTCTTTGCATCTACTCAGTAAACAGGGCAAAAATAGAAGGTAAAAGCTTGTCAGGATAAGATACGGTTCATCTCTAGGGTAAGCAACCTGTTCCAGTGTGCCCAGGACTTGCCCACTTTTAGTAATGGAAGTCCCATCCCAAGAAACCCATCACTCACGGGGAAAACTGGAACAATGGGTCATCTGACGTTGCAAATGTCTGAACAGGAGAGATTCTTATTTGACTGGGAATTAGGTGAATCCTCCGTAAATGCAAGGGGAAGTAAAACTAAGCATCCTTTCATGGGGCTTTCCAGGCATATGATTCTACCAGCATGATTACTATCACAATTATTAATTATCATGGGCAATAATGACGGTGATAAAAATAATAATGATTTTAATTGTACCTATCAAAGTGAGTTTGTGCTTACATTAGGTCACCAAAATCCCATTAAGTCTGTGTTTTAACCCTGAGCAGAAGAGCTGAGCACATTCCCCAAAGTCCTAAGGGAATCGATGCGAACCACAAAAATGGAGTACAGCGATTACTTCCAGTTGCATAACAAGCCAGTCTGTGCTCGGTCACGCTTGAGGTTGATCAGGCCAAATAAAACATGGCCAAGTGGTTAACAGCAGTGCTCAGAATCACGCAGGTCTAGGTATGAGTGCTTATTACTGATGAAACAGCCTTGGACAAACTACAAAACTCCCTAAGAGTCTGTTTCCTCATCTATAAAATGGAGAGAATGTCATCACTTGCTCATAATAGGAAGTTTATAATACTTTGTTTTAGGGAGCCTCATGCAAAGCGATAGCATAATGGAAACTTGGTCTATGAAAAGAAAACAATTATGTTCAGGAATTGAGCCCTCTGATCGCAATAGCTAACATTTTAAATACTTTTTGTGTCTCAGAAACTTTCTTAGCACATGACGTGTAATACACACTGAATATAATATAACAACCCTATGAGGATTATTATTCTCATCTTCATTGAATAGATTAGGGAATGAACGTACAGAAAATTTAAGTACTTTGCCCAAGATCACATAGGCAGAAAGCAGCAGAGTTTATATTCGAACGCTGAAGTGTAACCCCAGAGTCTTTAGCGCTCACAAGTACACACTACACCGCCTTCGGTTCACCTTCACATGGCTGCAAAGGCACGTGTAGACTGCACACCCTTTAGAAAATAATACATCGGTACAACTTCTACCAGTAGAACTTTCAACAGGTTTAGGGGTGCTGAGGTTAAATTATCTGATCAGCACCTAAAATACTAAATTTTGCTGATTAAAAGAACGAAATACCCAGGCCTTTAGACACCATTCAAACTGAGAAATACATGCATGGTACTGGTAAATCCAACCCAGTTTTCATCCAATGCAAAACTCATTTCCTGTAGTACGAGCTGATATGTATATATACACACACACTATGTACTACAAAACAATTTATTAATACATTTCTCCTTTAGCTCCTGTTCAGTGAGCTCACTACATGAAGCAAGCTACGCCCAATGACCAGTTAACTTTAGGAGTTAAAAAATATTTTTTATGACACAAATTGCTTTGGCTTTTAATAGGAGAGTCATTTATAATGGCCTAAACCCCCTCCCACATAAATAACCATGAACTCTGGAAAAATATAAATATTTTTTAAAAACACCAGTTGAAGGCTCTAGAGAGTGATCAAAGACAGACAAAAACAATGGGAGGCAATTGAAAACTTAAAGAAGGGAACTTTACAAGGTAAAATTTGTATGTATATGGCTTTGAGTTAGTCCTTTCCTACTTATTTGACACAGAAAGGCTAGAACTCAAGCAGAAAACCATAATCACATTAACCTGAGAAGCTCAAAGTTTGGGTTTGCCAGAGAAGATGAGAAAGAAGGGAGAAAAAACTCAAAAAAAAAAAAACAAAAACGAGTAGCAGAAAGAGAACAGAAAACTCTTCATGGATTTACTAACGAACGCTAACACACATGTGAGGAGGAACTAATAGTGATCTTATACAAACTCCTTCAGAAAAGAGAGAAGAAAACACAGTCTGTCTAGGTCAGCCTGAAGTCTTACATGAAAACTTGACAAAGACATTACAAGAAGAAAAAAATCCATAGACCAGTATCTTTCAGGAATTTAGATATAAATAACTTTTTAAAATATTAGCAAATACAATTCATGAGCATATAAAATGGACAATACATCATGACCGAGTGGGGTTCATCACAGTAATGCAAGGTGGGTTCAACATTCAACATGTAATCGCTATATTTTATTATGTCCACAGACTTGAGAGAAATACTGTATGATCTAAAATATATGCAGAAGGAGGCATTGGGCAACATTTGAAATCCATTCTTGACAAAAACTTTCAGCAACCTACGAATATATAAGAGCATTCTCAACGTGATACAGGAACTTTACAGAAAACCCACAGATAACATCAGAGTTAGCGGTGAAATACTGAGTGCTTTCCCACGAAGGCTGGGAAAAAGGGAAGGATGTCTCCTTTCATTACTCCTTTTCAATATACCAGAGGTCCTATTCAATGTAAAAGTGAAAAAAAAAGAAAAGCCATCTGTATTTGTTGATATTAATTGTCTATGTAGAAAGTCCTAAGAAAGCTACAAAGCAGTTTCGCAAGTTCACAGTATATAAGGACAATTTTTAAAAAATTAATTGCATTTATTTATTCTAAAGGCACACAATTGGAAAACATAAATTGTAAAAGCTACTATGTAGTAGACTGTTCTGTGTGGCATGGGCCCAGCTCCAACTAAGAGATGCACAGGACTCACGCCCACGGATAAGTTCTCCTATGGGGAATCAGGCCTGCAATGTACCTAGGCCGCTATGAGTCTTGCTTTTTGCTAAAACTCCCTCACCCTGAATTGAGGACATTTACTGCAAAGCAACTTCCTAAAAACCATGCTAAACCTTCCAAGGATGAATGTAACAGGTTCAGCCACTTTTGCCTTTTCATTTGCAAATGTCCCTCTTCTGTGATGTGATTAGCAGCATTGACTCCTTTGGTGAGTGGCTGGAAATGATATTTTGCACGTTGTCCCTTTAGGAGGGCACCTGTGTCTCTGGCAGACTTCCTTCTCTCCCCGGAGAAAAAAAACTTCCAGATTTTCACAGCCAGGTGTTATGTGAGCACTTCTTTTGGCTCAGGTGCTCTGGGTTGGGGAGCCTGGTGTGGGGTTCGGACCCCACACTCCTCAGGGGGAGACTCTGCCCCTGAGATATCCCTCCGGAATCTCAGCCTCCAACCATGTGAGTGGGGCCAGAACTTACTGCATCCCGCCCTTCCCAACAGTCTCGATGTGGCTTTTCTTGTGAATCCTTGGTTATAAGCCTTCTCTGAAGCTGGTCTTCAGTGGGTTACTCAGGCTGGTTGTTCTGTATTTTAGTTGTAATTCCAGTTCGGCCCTAGGGTCAGGTGAGTGTACCTCCACCTGGCCTGCCATCTTCTTGGATCAGGGAGGATCTTATGTTTCCTGTAAGAAAAGTTTATCTGTGTCTTTGGCCCGCATTTTGATTGGGTTCCTTGTTTCTATTAGTAACTTACAGGCAATTCTTTATCTTTTCTGAACCCAAATTCTCTTTTGACTTTGTACTTGCAAATACTTTTTCCCTTAGATTATGGTGTGTTTTGTCACTTTTTAATGATATCCTTTGATGAACAGATGTTTTTAATTCAAGCAGAAGTGAATTATTGACTTCTGTCTCTATGACTTTTTTTCCCCTATGGCTTAAGAAATGTTTCTCTATCATAAGATCATAAAACTAATCTCCTGTATTTCCTTCTAAATATTTTTTTAGTTTTGGTTTTTACATTAATGTATTCAAAACATCTGGAATACAGTTTTTAATATAGTATGAAATTACAATTTTATTTTATTTTTCTTCCATATGGGTAGCCAATAATCCCAGCCTGGTTTATTGATGAGTTCATCTTCCTCCGCTCCTTACAGTTGTTTTCCTCATTATATGACAATTTTCCACATATAAATGGGTCGCTTTTTAACACCACAATTTTTTCCATTGACATATTTATCTACCTCTGTACTGATACTATGTTTATAGTTGCTATCGCTTTATAACAACTTTTGATATCTGTAAAGTAAATCCTCAACATCCAAGGTCAAGGTACCCACCGATTTGGTTACTAGTGAAAGCTCTCTTCCTGCCTTCACGTTATGACCACACATGACCTTTCCTCCATGCCTGCTGGTAGAGAGAGACTGCTGATATCTCCTCCTCTTCCTATAAGGATTTCAGTCATATCCAATTAGATGCCTACTCTTAGTACTTTATTTAATCCTAACTACCTTTTTATAGCTAGCAAATGCAGTCACTTTGGGAGTTAGGGCTTCCACATATGACTTTGGCAGGTGCACACCAGTCTATAGCTGAAGAGATGTGATGGGAAGAATCACATCCACATGTAGACGCAAGTTACCTGTACTATTCCACTTGAGCGATGAGGGAATATTTAATTTATTATAATATTTATAATGTAAGCTATGCATAGTCTTTGTTTCAAAAATTATATTTAGCAATAAAAATGAACTATACCTGTATCTTAAATAAACAAATTAATTAATTAAATATATTATTTTACTTTGTTGTTCCTCAGATAAGTTTTGGCTATTTTTGGCTTTGTCCTCTTTTATGTTAATTTTAGAATTAGTTTATCAAGTTCTATGAAAAATCTTATTGGCTACTAAATTTATTTTTTTGTCAACCAGTTTGTGTAGATCCAACTTTAAGTTATACCTTCTATGTATTACTAGAACATAGAAATGCAATTAATTTTCCATATTGACTTTGTATATACTAAACTTGCCAAATTTTGCTATTTGTTATTTAGGGCATTGGTTAAGCTGCAGTAAATCAGAGACCCCAATAAATTGAATAGCTTGAAGATATTCTCCCATATTAGTTACTAGTTGTGGGTTTTATATATCACAGTTAGATTTATAATCCATTCAGGATTGACATTTATATGCACTGTGAGTGTCAAGATTTTTTTCTTTTCATATAAACATTAATAGGTCCAGTACCATTTATTAGAAAGCTCATCCTCCCAACCTCTCTGTAATGCCACCCCTATAAAACAAATAATCTAAGTAAGGTTGGGTCTGTCGAACTCTGTATCTGTTCCGTTCATCCATTTGTGTATACTCAAGCTAATGAGGCACCGTCTTAATTATTACAGTCTTGACCAAGTGCATCTTCCCGCTTGGTTCTTCCTCACGACAATCTTCATTATTTTTGGCTTTTTGAATTTCCCACTAAGTTTGAAAGAATTGTTTAATTTCTACTAATCAACAGTAACTTAAGATTTTGTAATTTTAGTGAGCTTTATAAAATACTCCTTTTTTTTTTTTTTTTTCCCCTAGAGCCTCCTTCCTACCCCTGTTGTGTCCAAAGGTATGACGCTTAGCAGGTACTTAATAAATATAATATTAGTTTGCACCTTGGTTTATCTGGAAAAAAAGGAGACAACTGACTTAAACCATCAGTAAAACTTATTTGTGATAACTTAAATACAAAAAGTTGATAAGAAAGAGGAAGAAAAAGGAAAACATTGTGCCCTCGCCTTCAGGCCTCCCTGGTTTCAGACAAGAAGAGGGCCCTCATTCCTGGCGCCGTCAGCCTAGAGGCCACGCCTTGCTTTCTCTGGCTGCTCGTGGGAGTCTCTCTAGTTTCCCAAAGCTTCACTATGAAGTGCTTCAGCAGGAACTTCTTTGGGATTATTCTGTTTGGGATTGTCTAGCCTTCCTGGGTCTACAGGTTCGTGTCCTTCACCAAATCTGGGAAATTTCAGCCATTAGTTTTTCGAATACTCCTTCAGCGCCAATCTTCCCGCTCTCTCGGGATTCAGTGGTGCCAATGTTGGGCCTTCACTATCGTCCCACAGGTCTCTAATTCACCTGGTGTCGGCATCAGTTGATTCCCTAAAGTCGTGGTGGGTTTCTTGGTTTGGGGGGTTTGTTTGTTTTTGTTCTTGCTATGATAGCTAAATTTTTATTGTATTGTGGACATTCTGTATAGCATGTTAGGAGACTCTGGATACTGCTTAATATGTTTCTTTTAACAGGTAGTTACCCCATTTAGATTTAGCATGTGAGTCTTGGCCGACTTTTATGTGCCATGATTCCAGTGACAGTTTAATTTTTAGAGTCCTTTCCATGTTATTTTGGTCTGCTTGCTTTTATCAGGTGCTACTCTGGCTTGGCGCTGGTCCTGGGTGGGACTACCTGGTTGGGCAGAAAGGGTTCCCACAAGCCAGGCTGCCAGGTGTCTCCTGGGAGATGAGGGGTTTGCTGAGATCCCCCTACTGCTGCTTGCCCCTGATGGACTGGTGGTTCGTTACTTTTCATTATCCCATTTTCTCTTTCTTCAGCTTTATAGTTATACCCACCTTTATGATTCCTTTGGTTGTTGGTTGGTTTAGGGATTACTAGATTCAACTGATCTTATTAATTTAGTACTTAGTTTATTTTATATGAATTAGTACCTTTACACCTGAAACTAATATTGTTTGCCAAAGGTAACTAAAAATTAAAGAAATTTAAAAAAATAAATTAGTACTTTTGTAATGCAAAAACCTCAGGATTCTCGTATTGCATTCATCTTCTTGGGATTTTCATAATTTTTCACCTTGCATTTTAATTCTAGATATATTATAATCCCATTAAGATAATATTTTTGTTACTTTACACAGTAAATATTTTAGATTTTCCCACGTGTTTAACCTTTTCACTTTTTTTCACCCCCTTCTACATCTCTTTTTCTTTTTCTTCCTGAAGAACATTCTTTGATTTCTTCAGTGTGAGCATTAAGGTGAAGGACCCCCTCGAGTTTTGCCTGTCTAAAAATATCTTTATTTTTAAGGGTATTTTCACTAAATAAGAATTCTAGAAGGCATTATATTCGAGCGTTCAGAACGTGTCATCCCCCTGTCCCCAGCTTCCGTTGCCTGCATTAGGAAGTCCTAAGAACACTGACAGCATCGTTGTCGCTCCTTTGCTCCCGGTGACAACTGGTAAAAGTAGCCATCACCAAGTGGCAATTGGTTGTCATTTCAATGATCACATTTCCTTCCTTTGTAAAATACTTTGTAAAAAGAATTTTATTCCTTGCTTATTTTAAAACTGTATCATTTGTTTACTTACTGTTTTACATAATTTTATGTTGTATTTCAGATAACTCCAATACCTGAATTCTTATAGGCATAAATTGTTCACTTTTCCTAATTCATCCCTTGTTTTCTCGTGTTTTGGTAAAATTGATTTATTTTTTAATTTTAATTTGTGGAAATCTGTGGAAGTCTGCATGTAGGATACTTTCACAAAAAAAGACTTGGGCTTGCTTCTCCTGGAAACCAAATTACCTTATCTATCCGGAACAGCATTTCTTCAGTTTATTAGTTTGCGTGTTGTGAATCACACTGGTAATATAAATTTGGACTCCAGCACCATTTGAGGGTAAATGTGTGGTAACATGGTCTCATAATCCTCCTGAGAGTCTAGGTAGAAAAACAAAAGTTTAACTTTTGCTTTGAGCAGTCAGATTTTGTGTGTGTGTGGTCACATTTTCAGTGCGGATGTTGTTCCTTCATGGGGCCTAGGGTTACCTTAAGGCGTTAAGCTCAGCTGTTCTCCTTAGAGGTCCCCTTAGTTTCTCTCATCACCTCTCACTGGAATTAATGTCCAAACCCTTGATTTTGAATTGTGATCCCAAGGCAGTTCAAACTGCTTCTTCTACCTACTTACCCCTCTTTTTTCAGCTAATTAATATATGCCTACTAAATTTTCTTTTCTCTTTTTTCTGTTCCTTGAAGATTCCTCTTTCTTCTTTGTGATATAAGCAACACATGTAAGGTTTTTGCTATGAATGTTGTTTATCTAAACCTACATACTTCTCAGTAAGGATTTTTTAAAATTTTTTTGGGAACCTCTCAAGTAACTTTCTTAGTCCATCTTTAAGTGACACAGATTTTACTGGGCTCATCTCCTTTCACTGATGCATCCGAAAAGCAACTGAACAAAGAAAGCCCTTCTACTGTCCTGTGGGTTAGACTTAGAAGTAACGCCAGGAAAGGAATTCAGCCTCAGCTCTTCCAAGGACACCACAAAGGCCTTAACATGAAGTGAGGAGGAGCAAAACGTAGCCTAAAAAGACTTTTATGTGAAGAAACTCATAACCCTCCTACGAAATCTCCAGAACAGACTCTTTTAATCTGGGGGTTTCCATCTCAGCTTCTTGCCAGATGGCGAAAAAACATGACCCATTTCAACTTCATGTGTAATATTTCTGCCTGATACAATGCTTCTTTCCATTTGTTAGCCAAATTACGCTTTCCTTGCTACTGTTATGGGCTTCACTCAGGCATCACCAGTGACCCCTTTAAATAGTGTTGTCTTTTTTCTATTCCAGTGGTCCTTTTTCTGTCTTTCACGGAGCCAGTAGTTCACTCAGGTAAATATAACTTCCCAAAAGGTATTTCTTTAAGTTATTTCTAAAGACTGTAATAATAAGTCTGACTAAGAAAACCAAATACAAAATTTATCTTTCTGTGTGTCTGTTGCAATAAGACAGAAAAACATCTGCTACAGTTAGAGCAAACTGGAAAAACTCCAGAGACTAATTGTATTGGACACCAACATGGAAAAATATCAGTATGATATGTTTATAAAAATAAAATCCAGAGTTGCTACCCAGCTTCTTTGAGAAAGTGTTTTGCCAATTCAAATATAAACACATGTGGTAGTAATCAATGCCTCTGGCTTTCCTTAATTACTATTAAATACCCATTGTAAAATTAATCATTTAATTTGAATGGCAACTTCTTAATTTAACATTTCTATTGTTTAAAATTTTAATTATTAACATATATTTTAGACACTTAAATAAAGTATATACTAGCAGCATGTGAAGAGAGTAAAGGAAAAGGTGAGAAAAAAGAGGGAGTAAAAATGTGAAAGAAGAAATAAGAGAAAACATGAAATAAGAAAAAAAGGAATTGGGGGCAGAGTGGTCTGGGAGTAAGAAAGCTGGAGGTTGAGGAGTACAGACAATAAAATCATGCCGGGCATGCGAGTTAGTAACTTACATGTAAATCACTATCAAACCTCCTTCTAAATATTACACCTTTAACTTAAGCTCCAGATTGATGTTTATAATTACTTCCTGTACTTTCCATTTGGATGAATTAGAGACATCTCAAGACCAACAGGTTTAAAATAAAACCAACCTCTACCCCTAACATACTCACCTTCCCCAATATCGATTTAAACTCTCTGTGCCCAGTGTTTCTGATCAAAGTCAATAGTACCCTCCAGTCATCAACTTGGTCCCTGGGGGCAAATTCTATTCTCTTTTTCTCCTTGCACACAGACAGAAAAAACTTCCCAGCCTCTTATGTAGTTAGGTATGGCCACCTGACTGATTCTGTCATTACAACACGGAATAAAATGAAGTATGCCACTTTTACATCTTAACTCTTCACATTCTCTCTGCCTTTGACAGCCAGATGCACAAAATCCGGGGGCAGAGTCAGAAGCTCTAGGAGGGCAGAGTCAATGAAGGGCACAGGTCCCAGAATGACTGCATAGCATAGAGTTCTCCCCTGTGGCAGGCCCTTGTCAGATCGACACATGAGCAGAAAATACACAGTTATTGTATTAAGACATTGATTTGGGGAGCTTTTCATTATCAAGGCTTGCCTTCCCAATGAAATCGGTATTCTAAAGTGAGGAGCTCTGATAACACCAAATACATGTGGCACTAGCTTACCAGTTGGAAACCAAGCAGTATAGAAACAGCTGCCAAAGGTTCTGAAAAGATGGCAACATACGCTATAGGCTGGCAAAAATATTTAGTGAAACGGTGGCCTATTATCCATGTAACAAAAATCTCAAAATTTGGCGAGCAGTTAGAAAGAATCAGAATATTGTGTGTTACCTGCTACTGGCTTCCCTAGGCAAGGTATTACAAGAAAGACTAGCTTTAAAAAAGAATTGGCTTGTTTCAAGCAGATATGAAGGACGGTATGGTGTTTAGAGAAGCCCTTTGTTACTAAACCTCTAATAATAAAAGGGAAAATCTTTAAACAGTAAATGTCCAGTTAAAACTCCTCAGTTAAAATAACTCAACCTTGTGGCAAAGGTCGATGGCAGGCCTACCTCCTATCCACGCTAATTGTTGCAGATTGCCGTAGGCTGCCTCTACTGTGTTGAGAAGTATAGGAGTAAGAAAAGCATTTTAAAAGGAAACTTGAAAGCAAATATGGGAAGTAGCATAAGAAAAAAAACCAGGAAAGCATGTGGTTATTGGCACATGGAACTGACTAGAAAGAACAAGATCAGAAGCCTCCTACTTTTTTGAGGCAGTTGCACTGACAAAAGAAATTATAAACCTGGTCATGTGTTTAATGAGTCTTAAAACATCCCTCAAGCAAGAATGGGCTATGCCGTGCCTCCTTCACGAAAGGCAAACTCCCCAACGTGAGCTTCAGATGTGGTCAAGGAAGACGCGGATGGGCATCAGCCTCCCAGAGGGTGGAACCAGGGGTCACAGGCCACTGAGCTCCTCCGGGAGAGCAGTCCTGGGACTGATTAAGAAACTGCTCCTACCTCCAGAATAGGGGACTTTGCACGTCTGTCCAGCGAATTCCACAATGGCTGCACACCAGTGACCGTGTGTTACCCATTCTATCTCTTTCTGATGGGAGTGTTTACCTGTGCTTGCTGAGTCTCTGCTATACTATTGAATGTGGGGAGGGGGTAGTAAAATTCATGATCTTAGACAGTAAATCGTCTGCTGACTGTGTAGTTTGAGCAGGACGCACGACTGGACAGACAGGACGAGAATCTTCTGTGTGAGAGTGGAATAGTGGAAATACACTCGGTGACTGAAAAGGCAGACCATGCCTTGGCCTTCAGCAAAGTTCACTTTCTTCTCCTGGACATGCACAGAGCCCGCATTTCCCAGACTGCTTTTCAGTGAGGTGTGGCCGTATGTATCTGCTCTGATGAACAGCATGTGACAGGAGTGAAATACAAATTTCCGTGACTTGGCTCTAAAAATCTCTTCACAATCCTCCGCACTGTCTTTCTCTGTCGACCAGCTAGACCAAGGATCACAAGAGGACCCTGAGGCCCGATGGGACTGTGGAGTCACAAATTGGAAGGAGTTTGGTTACCTGAAGGACTCTAGGGAGCAGGGACAGCCCCACTCACCACCCCCGATATGCATTGGACTGTGCCATGAAGAAATAAATAGCGATTTACTGGGTAAGCCTAATGAGACTGTGAATTCTTACAGCAGTGTACTGTGATTAATACGTCTCTAAAGCTGAATACTAAAAGTTAGTCTCAAATTTCCCACTCTCATCTCACCTCTTACTTATATTCATTTTTGTCTATTTTAGTGCCGAAATACCTTCCACATCTTTCTCTTCCTCACTGTCCCTGTTGCCACTGCCTTAATTCAGGTCCTCATAATCTTGCATCAGGATTATTGATATAATCTTCTAATTCAGATCCCTACACTCCAGTTCACTGTCTACACCCCTAATTCATCGTGGACACTGATGCCAGAACATTTTCCAAAATGCTCCCTACTCAAACATCCTTCAGTGTCTTCCAAATACCTTCAGAGAAATTTTAAACTTTTCATCCTAGACTAGAAGGAGTTCCACAGTTTTGTTGCTGTCCGCGCCTCGGGCCTCATTCCACCCCCCACTCTGCCACATGCCCTCGGAGCTTCTTCCGTATACAACTGCCTTCTAGATTTCCTCTCATGCAGCTCCTCAAGTAAACACCTACACTTGGTTGCCTGCCTAGGGTGTGAATTTAAAAAACATATATATTTATGGAACTCTCTTGCTTTATCCATGGTAATCTCATTCCTTCTCACTCCCCACTCTTCATTTATTAACACGGCATCTCCTCCTGTTCATTTCTGGACCCTTGGTCCATTTCCCATTAATGTCCTAATGGCACACATATTTAGAATAGTGACTATTTCTTCGAACTCTAGTCTGACTCCACTTGACCTCGTCCCTCGAGACTACTATATTTCTACTGACGGCTTTAAGGGTGACACCCTCTACTATCCCAGCACCTGCTCTCTGCTCTTTTCCAGGGTAATCAAGTCTTCTATACGTCTCCTCGTTTTCCCACAATGGCAGCCTTGTCTGTGCTCCCCTCCTCCTGGGGGTTGACGA
Source organism: Tonatia bakeri (assembly GCA_004024845.1). Classification (NCBI taxonomy): domain Eukaryota; kingdom Metazoa; phylum Chordata; class Mammalia; order Chiroptera; family Phyllostomidae; genus Tonatia; species Tonatia bakeri. The sequence goes on from PVIA01001804.1 coordinate 95,268, forward strand.
CAGGACTCAAACATGTGCTTCTTCAAGCTTCTGTTCCAACATCCATACTCTTCACTCCATTCCTGGAAGGGGTGTCCAATGTTTTGGGGTCTTTGGGCCACACTGGAAGAAGAGTTGTATTGAGCCACACATTAAATACATTGTGACAAGTAATCATACACACAAAAGTCTCGTAATGCTTTAAATAAATCAACAATTTTGTGTTGGGCTGCATTCACAGCCATCCTTGGGCTGTATGCGGGCCCCATGCACTGCAGGTTGGACACCCCTGATATGTCCTCCTACTATGTTGCCTAGAAATTCCTAGTCATTTTTAACTCCCAATTTAAATATTACCTCCTCTTTGAAATTTGTCTCAATGCTCAAAGCAGAACTTACTTTTTCTTCTCCATACCCTCAGAGCACCTTTTTAATACTCCTATCTTATTACTAATCTTATTGTGTTTGAACATTTTGTTCAGTATCTATCCCTCTCCAGAAAGTAAGATCATTGAGGACAGACATTTTCTTCTTTATTCTTGTCCTCCTGGTTCCTAGCAGAAGGTGGGTACATCTCTTAAACAACTAAACTCATAAAACCACTGACACCTGAACAGTAGGTGAGGAAGAACCGAAACGGCGGGATTTGTCTTGGCACTTGGAGTGGCCGAAAACACACTGAGCGGGGTCACAAGACCTGACTCAGCAACTTCCTCCAGGAACTATGTGCGGAGTGTCCTAACCTCCCTCGATTATGGACTCTCTAGATCTGCTATTTTCAACCTTTTTCCTCTCATGGCACACATAAAGTAATTATTAAAATTCTGTGGCACACCAAAACATATATTTTTTGTTGACATGACAAAAAAATAGGCATCTTTTTGATTCATTCACACCAGGTGGCTATTGCTGTGTTGGCTGTTGCCATTTTTTTTACCTGACGATGTAAGGGAAAGAGGTCAGTGCCCCTGACTAGTTGGGTACTGCATGTTTTAAAATTATTGTGGCACACCGGTTGAAAATCTCTGCACTAGACTGACTCTGAGGATTTTTCAACTCCAAAATCTAGATGTCACCCAGACATACGCCTCCCACAGCACAACTGGGGGGCTGGGGGCAGGGGGTACAGGCAACAGTTGATCATGGGCAACACCAGGCTCTGCCCAGCATTTCTCTGGAATTTGGTGTGCCCTAACCGTGGCAGGCTCACTTTCTCACACATTAGTGGTAGCAAGGTTTTGTTGATCAGAATGTGATCAACTACCTCCAGTAAAATAAAACCCTCCTTGGTTCCCTTCTCTAGACTCTGTATTTTCACGAACAGGCCTTTTTCATTTTGCCTGCCTGACCACTGTCCCATTAGCAAGAGCCTCTCCCAAGGTTTTGCCATTTCTCTGGTAGTTGCCTCTGACTGTCTAAACAGAAATACATTGCTTTTTAAAATAATTACCTCTAAGTCAGAAGTTAGCTGCTTCATGAGAACTAGCTTACTCGTGGGAGAAATTTGCCAGTGATATTTGGCTTGGTTTGGCCTGACTTGGATAAGGGGTTCAGATCTGTCATAACTGATACTTCCCCAAGCTCGTACTCAAAGAGCGAGGAACATGTGCATGATATCAAGTCATTATCTCATTACTGCCATAGGGCCGCTGAGTGTGTTGGGCAGCAGCGTGTCTCTCTGCCCTAAGCCCAAGAATGAAGCCTTAGTGCCAACAGTTATCAGGCTGCTGGGAAAATGGCAAAAGCTAGACTGCGGTAAGATTAAGATTCAATTGCCTGTGCAAGAAAGTTTGGAAAGCTTGGGAAAAAAAAAAAAAAAAACATTGGCCTGGTGAGCAAGTTTGATTTTATGCTACTTTAACTTATTTAAAAGTTTTAATATACATATATAAATATATCAGTTTTTCAGTAAGACCTGTGAAATTTTAAATATTGTGTCTAATAGAAAGAAAAAAGACTAATAGAAGAAAAATTATAACATAGTTCCAACTATTATTACAGGTGGGATTTTATCTTGATGTTCTCCTTATAGTTAGGAATGAGTCTTGAAGTTCCTTTTAAATTAATATATAATTGAAAATGTGTCTTAAAATTCTAAGAAAGCAACCTATATCTTGTTATTTTGATGTTAGGAAGATTTTTAAGAATCAAAACAATGTCAGATGTGGGTTTCACATAGTTGTCTTTCTTTTCCATAGGTTTTTAATCAATGGGGTCCTGGATCCTATTCCCTCCTGTATCAGCAGGGCATTGCAGAAATGACAGTAGCCAGGCTGTGGGAACACAAGCTCAAGTGTGAGTTTCCCATGCATTTTTCTCCATTAAGCCAGAGTCATATAAGCATGTGGAAGGTTCTCCTTTTAGCTCCATTCCCCCAAATACACACTCTCTGTAACTGAAGATGTAAGCCCTACACTTCTCTGAAATTTAAGAAAGGCCAAACCCCATAAAATCTCTTAGTGAAGAAAATATCTAGTGTCTGGGTACCTAGAATATTCAGCAACAAATGTGATAATTAATTTGGATACTTTGGTGACTCAATTTTCCTTCCTTTAAATTTAGTGTTAGGGCAAAACCAATGAATACATATGTAAATGTTGGCATCTTTTAAGTATCTATGACAGCCTCTATTCCCTGACTGGCTCTTCAAATTCCTGAATTTGTCAGCACACAGTATAACGATGTATTAAAGGAGAAGGTAACCCTGGCTGGTGTGGCTCAGTGGATTGAGTGCTGGCCTGTGAACCAAAGTGTTGCCGGTTTGATTCTCAATCTGGGCACATGCCTTGGTTGCAGGCCAGGTCCCCAGCTGGGGGCGTGGGAGGGGCAACCACACATTGATGTTTCTCTCCCTCTTTCTTCCCCCTTCCCCCGCTCTAAAAATAAAGAAATAAATTTTTAAAAAATAAAAAATAAAGGAGGAAGTAATAAGGTAAATAATGCCTGATTACCGTTAGAATGAATGCAATTCTAAAATCTAATTGAGAGCCAGAATCTCTCAACCCCAAATTCTTGAGATCTTTAATGGTGGCTTCAAATCCTTTGCTATTCTTCCCATTGAGAGTTACAGTCCAATTCTCCTTTTCTTGAATCAGGTCTGGCCTTGGCACATTGATTGATCAGCAGAATGTTGTGGCATTTCTGAGCCCGGGTGATGAGAAGCCTTGCAGCTTCTTCCGTCACAACGTGGGAGACCTGAGCCACCATGTCAGAAGTCTGACTGCCCTGAGACCATCATGAGAAGCTTAAGCCACACAGAGAGGACCCTGAGGGTAGGACACCATGTGGAGAGAGAGGCCAGTGAGCAAATGCATGAGTGGAGAAGCCAACTCGTAAATAAGAATCCACTTACAAGGTGGCTTCTCCAGCCCTAAGTGCTGTAGCCGATGCCACAAATGAATCAGAGGCAAACTGCCCAGTGAGCCTCGTTCAATTTCTAGAGAAGACATCCTGAGCGAAAGGAAATGGTTGTTTTAAGTCATTACATTTTCAGATGACTTATTGTGCAGCAATAGATAAAATAGAACAGAATTTGGTACCTGAATTAAAATATTAAAACAAAAACCTGAAATGCGTGACATTGACTTCGGAACCCAGCAGTGAGCAAAAGCTGGAAGAGCTTCTTCATGGGGCTTGAAGGGTAATGAGAATATAGTTACAGGAGTGCAGAGAAAAAAGGTCACCCTATTTTGTGGTGGTAGAAAATTTAGCAAAACTTTGTCCCTTTGTAATTTCCAAAAATGGGGGGGAACCCAGGAAAACAACAACAATAATAAAAAATGAAAAAGGAAAACCTACCTAATGAACTGATGGATTTGTCTAAAGAGATTTCCAGGTAGAATACCAACAGTGACAACCACCTTCTCACAGCAATGTTTGAGAATGCACAGAAATGAATTTAAAAGGACTATTCTGCTTTCAAGAATTGAGAAAAAATATAAAGGAGCCAGACTTTAAAGATTTCAAAGTATAACTGTTTTTAAATCCTACTTTTTCCAATCAGCAAAAGCTTTCAGAATGAGGAATGGCCTTTTAGAAAGTATGAAATCCTGGGCATTACCAATATCGCCTTCCCTTAGGGCAACGATATTAAGAATAGGCTAAGAATGACTGAAGGGTGTCCATACTGCGGCTTCTGAAAATCTTAAAGTCCTCCCTTTCAGATCCTCTCTCCTGTACAAAAAGAACCTCTGGAAATCTTAAAAATATTGTTGCCAAGTATCCTGACTCCTAGATTTAAAAAAGAAACAATTTGGGAAAGAAGTATAGTCTGTCTTTGGACTAATGGAATGGATTATAATTTGATACACACAAATCCAAAGTTTTAAAAGGAATTATATTAGTTTGAACTGGAAACTACCGAATGAAAAGAGGCCTTTAAGCCCTTGGATTTCTTTGGGGAGACAGCAAGCTAAAACAAATTCCTCAGCTGGAAACAGACCATTTCTTATGGAGAGGGAAGGACGGATGACACAGTAGGCAGAACCAAGAGGTCAGAGGGCAGATCCTATAGCCAGGGGAATCCTTCTCAGAGAGCGGGGAGGCCCTAGTCAAGGAAGCAGCCTCATGTGCCCAACTGGGCATCACCGCTGCTCTGTGCCAGCCACTGCTTGTGTGACTCGTTTTCCCCTTTAGAACCAGAATGTCTGTTGTGGTTCTTTCATGCTGGTCCTACCACTTTAAGTTGGTTGCTAGGGAGATGGAAGAAAACTTCTCCCTTTTTTTAAGATTCTATTTATTTATTTATTTAATTTCTTATATTATTTTTAATTTTTTTATTTCTTTAGGGATAAGGGAAGGGAGAGAGAAAGAGACGGTGAGAAAAACATCGATTGGTTGCCTCACAAACGCATCCTGACTGGGGCCCAGCCCAGGCATGTGCCCTGACTGGGAATCCAACCGATGACATTTCATTTCGAGGGCCAACACCCACCCAACTGAGCTGACTGGTCGGGGCGAAAACACTTGCCTCTTCAGTCCACAGGTCTTCAGAATGGCGCTCAAGGGACTTCACCTGAGAAACCTGTCACCCTGATCTGCACCTGACTTTGCCGATCGGATCCTTGACAGCAAGTCAATGCTCAGAAAGGCTGAGACCTGGGGCTTTGAGATATGTGAACGTGCTGTGGGCTTTGGAGGAATGTTAGTGCTTTGTGGCCAAAAGGCAGACTGTAGTAAATTAAAGTCATCCACAAATTCTTTGCCACTTCTCCCGTGGAATCTTGACCAGCCTCCGTGACTGGTTTGACCTATAGAAAGCAGCCTACACGACACGCAGAGACTTCTGAGCCTAATTACAAGAAGCTTTGCAACTCCTGCCCGGGTTTATCAGAACTCATTCTCTGAGAGCCCTAAGCCACTAGATAAAATACCTGAACGTCTTAAAACTGACAAGCTGTGAGCAGCATGGGTCGTCTGCTGAGGTCCTGTCAGACAAGACACCATAAGGGGAGAAAGGCCGACATGCACGAAGGCCCCAGATGGGTGCCTATAGGACCATCCTGCGATGGGTGATGCAGCCGAGCGGCCCACATGGGGCCACTGCCAAGTTCCTGGTTCACATTCCTGGGGGTGACAGGGAGATAGTTCCTTTAAACTACTGAGTTTGGATAATTTTTTATACACCAATAGAAAACCAGAACAGAACACTTGTCTTGCTTATTTTCTCATCATGTTCCCTCCCAAGTTGAAATCTTTCTATTTTAGATTCTTTCCCATGAGTTCAGGCTTTCAGGCTGCAATATGACACAAGACACTTACTTCTAGAACAGCCCTAATTGTAGGCATTTTATAGAACACGTTTACCACAAACATGAGTGTTCTGTATTATTTTATGCCTTCAAAATATGCTGTCGAAACTGAACTCATAATTACCCAGAGTGCCCTGCTTTTTAACCACAGCATATGTTGCTGTGACCCATTAGCTGACAAATGCCATGTTGTTCCTCCCCTTTTGGATAAACTGGGATAGAATTTCAGTACCTTACTATTTTACTATAAGACTTTATTCTTGCTTAAGATCTTCACTCTCTTACTCTGTTGGTCAGGATGATTTTTATCATTTGGCTTAAAAACGACAAGTTTTCCCTTCCACCTGACTGTTGCCACTGAGATTCAGCATCCGTGTCGGGAGAAGCCCAGGTCACCAGGAGAGGCTGTGAGGATTTTCCAGGGTGCCGTCGGGCAGCAGGGCTGGGAAGTAATTAAGGAGTGGGCAAGGTATACGCAGCTGGGTTTCAAAATTTCTGAGCCCCCAACGACTGTGTGTCTCCCATTCCCTGCCACCACCCTTTTGAATACTATTTACAGTGGTTCTCCAAGATTGCTCTGCCATGGCTTGCTAATTATCAGGGGAAGGGAACTAGTCTTTTTAATTCACCGTTCTTCTGACCAACAGCAATGGGACTCAAGGAGCAATACCTGATGTTCTATACCCACAGAACGTCATCAGATCTGGACCTGATTTTGATAGTGAGATGCGGGACCTCCAGCCTGAGTCTGATACTAAAACCAAGTGAGATTTTAGAAGTCTTGGAAGGAGGGTGGGAGCATTTTGCATAAAGATATTTCTGTTCTAATAGCCAGAGGAACTGACTGTAGACATTACGTTTTCCAGAAGTGGCTATGGCAATCTTTTCAGTTACACGTACTCTTCCAGAAATTACCACTTCTTCACCAAAAAGTAGGGTCCTTTTCTTTTCCCTTTGAAAGTTGGCAGGCTTTTGTGACTGCCTGAATGAAATAAATGTGACAGCGGTGATGCTTGTGTGCCTTTGGAGGTTAAGTCATAAAAGTCAATGTGCCTTCTCCCTCTCTCTATATATATTATATATACATAATACATATAATTAATATACATAATACATAATTATGTAATACATAATATACATATATAATACTATTTATATATAATATATTATATATATCATATAGGTATATATCTCCCTTCTCTGCTCTCTCTCTCCACACATGCGTACACACACACTGCTCTCCCTCAGGGTGCTCATCCTTGGAAAACCCCGTCACTGTGTTGTGAGGAAGCCCAGACCATGTAAGGAAGTCCACCTGGAGATGTCTGGCAGTAGTCCAGTCATGGTCTCTAACCGGCGGACACACGGGTGAGTACGCCTTCAGGTGACTGTAGCCTCCAGACTTCACCCTGGCCCAACTGAGGCCCAGCGGAAGAGACACGAACGGTCTCCACCGTGTTCCACCCGAACTGCAGATCTGTGAACACAGTAAATGTTGTCATTGCCTTAAGTCATTAAGTTTTGGGAAATAACTAACTTTGGAGCCCATGAAGGGACATTTTTCTTTCCCCCATCCCAAAACATAAATACTCCTGTCACAACCTATGTATATAGGAATTATTTCCTACTTGAATGAAGAAAAGTTTAAATATTCTGTGAGGATCTTCTACTCCAGGCAATTTCTCAATTCTTGCTGGAACTGAAAAGAATATTGTTATTTTTTTGAAAACAGAAATACTGCCTATTTATTAAGTGCCATGAGGCTTCTGGCTAGTTTGAAAATGAGACTCGAAATGTTACAATGGAGGTCAGTCTCTCCCCATTTCATACATCTACAATTTCTTGAGTCCTACCCACAGTAGCAAGCGTATCCATTCAATTCATCCACAGAATGCTTACTGAGTACCTGGGCTATGCTAGTACCATATTTTGCTGTGTATCATGTGCACTTTATTGCCCAAATTTTTGAGGGAAAAATAAGGATGCACATTATACATAGGTAGTATTAATTCTGTATCTATGTAAATATTTTTAATTCTTTTATTTATGCATATGCATTAAAAGTATAACTCTAGAGAGCAATAATGATATCCGTATACAAAATAATACCCTGAAATACAATAATTGGTTTTATATAGAAATAAAAAATTGAATTAAAAAATTAAAACAAAATATTTTTTTCCTGAAAGTTTGGGCCAAAAACGTGGGTATGCACGATACATGGCAAAATACAGTACTGCTCTCTATGCTGAGTATACATCAATAACAAATAAAATAACATCAATAAAATAAGTCTCCTGCCCTCCTGGATCTTATATGCTCTTCAGGAGAACAAAATAAACAGATTAATGAATCAGTGTGTTCCAGGGGATTAGGCTGTGAATAAAAGGAAACAAGTACTGGGAGCTCTTAGTGGGGAGCAATTTTAAATATAAGAAGGTGCTACGGAAACAAAGACATGCAAGAAGTAGGGGAGTGAGCCCCGTGGGTGTTTGGAGAGAGAGCGTTCCAGTGCAAGGACCAGGAGGAAGAAGTGAGCCTGGTGTTCTCTGGCACACGTGATAGAGGTGGGTGGAGAGCCTTAGTAGAAGGCGGAGGGTAACCTGGGTCCTAAGGTAATCACGAGCTGAGGGTTCCTCATAGCGGCTCAACATGGCATCAGAGAGATGCAAACACACGAACTCCAGGCATAAGGCGAGGTCATCCTTGAAGCTACACTGGCCCAGCCTCCCAGAGCTCTATGCACCAAGGAAAAGTGAAAGTCACTTGGTAAAACTGAAGGACCTGAATCTGAGCGGCTGTATGAGACACTCCCCGCCCAGGGAACTGGGTGGTAAAACACAACTAACCAGGAAAGAATACGTTGCTAGGAACCTGTCATTCTTCTGCATGACACCGCCCTTCCTTTCCCACTCACCACCTGTTCTCTCCACCCTGCCTCAACCTCAGAAAAGCAAAGACACTTTTTAAAGCATTTCATATTTTGAAATACTTTCAAGCTTACTGAAATATTGCAAAAACAGTACAAATCAGGCTTTCTAAACAATTGGAAAGTAATTTGTTAATGGATGCCTCATGACCCCAAATACATTAGCCTTTATTTCTTAGAAACAAGGACGTTCTCCTCCATAACCTCAGTATCACCTTCAAAATTACAAAAATAACACTTATGCCTATTAACATCTTATTCTTAGGCCCCACTCAGGCTTCAACCATTAACACTATTATTTCTGAGAAGAAGGTGGGAAATAATCAGACTCTGAATAGTTTGAACATTTAAGAAGGGAAAAGCGTCTCTCTACTGGGCCAAGAGAGGGATGAGTAGTGAGTGATGGAGGCCTTTCAGGTGATGGCAGAAGGCAATCTCGACACCCCAGGGAGGGTCGGAGCCACCCTATGAGTGACCTCAGTGGGCACAAAATGGGCAGTGGGCCAGTGAGGCAGAGACTCCAGCAAGCGGTAACAGAGAAATGACTCACACACAGCTTTTGAGAACCTTTATTCTAAGTGCCTGATTGCTGAAATGAATTACATGATTTGAAGGCCCAGTATGATGCTCTTCGTCTTGAATTCTGTAGCAAAACTATTGCTTCAGATTTCCCAGTGGCAAAACTTCCGAATTCCATGATGTTTATTGCAGCATTTTGTCTTTTCCACTTATACTCCAACCAGAACAGTGGGAGTATAGACAAAAAGAAAAAATCAAGACCAGAGTACAATAATAATAATAAACTGCAAAGCAAAAATGAAAAGCTTCAGAATACACATCAGCACCATTAGGAGTGTTGTTGGTGCCCTGGTTGGGTGGCTCAGCTATTTGGACTGTCGTCCTGTGCACCAGAAGTTACATATTCAACTCCTGATCAGGGCACTTACCTAGGTTGCGGGTTCAATCCGCAGTTGGGGTGCATGCCGGAGACAACCAGTCAATGTTTCTCTCTCTCATTGATGTTTCTTTCTCTCTCTCCCTCCCTCTCAAATCAGTAAAACCATATCCTTGATTGAGGTTTAAAAAAAAAAGAATGTTGTTCATCACAGGCCAGATTTTAGATTCCGTCTTTTGGGCTTTTTTCTTTAACTGGTAAAAGATTCAGCAGTTTCAGTGACTTAAGGTTCTGATACTTTGGGATCCCCCCTCTGATACTTTTAACAGGGGTTCCTGTTTACAAATCTGTTCTCTCATTACCGATCTTGTCGATAAGATGAGGTGGTAAGCTGCACAAAGTGACGTGGGTGTGAGTAGTAACACAGTGACCCCCAGAGGGGATGTCCTCTCGCCACCCAACGTTCCCCTGGCTGGTCCTCGACCCAGCCGGAGAGGCAGGGTCGGGGTCCTGTTTCTCCACGTAGTTACCGTCGAGTGAAGGAGAAAACAAGGGGGAGCGAGAAAAGAGGGGCAGACGGCACATTTGCCTTCTTCTGATTATCTGTCCATAGACTAAAGTTTCAAATATTCCGAAAACTCTCTTTGGACAGATGAAAAGGTAAAGAATATCCTCAAATTTTTGATAAATTTCATTAAAATGTAAAAGGATTAAACATAATGGGAGAAATTGAGTGGAATTATTTCTATTTTCAGAATTAATATTCTCAAAGAAGAAAACGTGCACATTTTTTCCCTCCCTCTATATCCATTTAGTGGTCCAGTCCTGAACTGACATTTCCTTTCTTAACGATGTCTCTGATTTCTCTATTCATCGTCTCTATCCTGATACCCCTCTTTGCCCTGAGGTCCCAGCGGCAGTCCCAGATCTGACTTTCGGCATCTAGTCTGCTCTCCTTTGCCTGGCTGCCAAATGAATCTTCCCAATACACAGGTTCACGAGGCCCCTCTCCTGGTCTGCAACCTTCCATAATTCCCCAGTGCCTGCCGAGTTAAGCCCAAAAGCTGTACATAACTGCCCCCTGGTGGCCACCTGCTGATTCACTGTGCTGGATTCTAGACACCACTAAGGCCGCAGAGAGAATAGTTTCCACGCCAAGATGGAACCTCTTTTTAAGGGGAGAAAGGTAGGAGCAAGGTGGGAAATTGGGAAGGTAGAAAGAAGTCTTTATTTTCACATCTACGGAAAGAGCACCGAAGAGGAAGAACCTCGTGCTCCCAGGAGACGCCTGTCTCCGTGGATCGCCGGCGCCTTGAACAGAAGCTGCACTTGTGGCGGAGCGTTCTTCTCCACTGTCCCCACCGTCTCCACCTTCGGGTGCTACACCAACGGTGGAATTTTCTGGACAAAACATAAATAAGCATTCCTCGATTTGTAATCTAAATGGTTGCCCGACTTTAGACAAGGTGGAGCAAAAGTATGATTATAGTTGTGAGTACGTGGAACATAGAGTTTATTCTTGTATTATTAATTATTGTATTATTTTCTACACAAACAACCGTAAACCTCCTTTTGCCCCACCCTGTATCCTAACAGCACAATGCTTTAAAATTAAGATTCCACTCTTAAAATGTAACAGAATACCTAAATCAGAAAATAAACTTTTTAAAAAACACACACAATTTGCACTTTAATTTGTGTATTAAAAAAGTAAAACCAAACCTTCAGTTTCATCTTTTCAGTGTTCCTTTGGGGGATATTTTTTTCTTTGAGTGGTCTGGACAAGCTAACACCTCTTAAAATGTAAATGTAAAAGGGTTTTAAATGGAACCATTTCAGTCTTGGCTTCAGCTGAGGTCTTAGTACAAGAAAGTGCCACCTACTCAAATATTCAAAAATAGAATTCCGTATCACTTTTGTAAAATCAGCAAAGAAATTGGCTAAAAAACTGGTGGTGGCATTGACCCCTCAAGCCTACTGTAAGGTATAGTAAGTTTAAAACTGGAGAGCCAAGAGGAATTGGACATCGGAGAGATTTCCGTGGAGTCAGCTGTGGCTGCTGAGTCCCCACCCACCCCCACTTTGAGGAGGGAGTGGGAGTGTGGTATTGTCTTTTAACCTCAAGCCAACCTTGAAACTTTGAGGAGACCATGCAGAGAGTTTGAAATGTGTTTCCTGAAGTTGAAGGGATAGAATAAGTGGGCGTGTCTCATTCACCTGAGTAGTCTTGAAGGACAAGAGTGTGGTTGAGGCCACAGAGTACAAGCCAGAGTTTAAAAAATGCTGTCATTCCCACAGACAGAGAGTCTCTGGTGTGCATTTCCCATACACTAATGTTGGGTCGTGAGCTAGGAAGTGGCAAAGTCATCTAAGATCCTGTGCAAGAGCGCCTCCTGGAGGGGCAAAGACACAGCAGAAAGCTCCTGGAGGAACTGCAGCGATCCTCAGGAAATGATGAATGCTGCATTTTACCGTGTACAAAATAACGTGCACTTTTTTGACCAAATTTTTGAGGGAAAAATAAGGATGTGCGTTATACATGGGTAGTACTAATTCTGTACCTATGTATATGTTTTTAATTCTTTTATTTATGCTTATGCATTAAAAGTGTAACTCTAGAAAGCAATAAGAGTATCCATCTGCAAAATAATACCCTGGAATACGATAATCAGTTTCGTTGTAGCAAATTTCTTGTATCTTGTTTCTGTTTTTGTGTTTTGTAATTATTTGTTACATAAAATTTCTTGTACCATAATATGTTCAAAAATAAATGCTAAAATTCCTTTATAAAACAAACAAAACAGGCATCTAAACATAAGTTAATTAATTAATGAAAACTAAAGATTTTTTCCCCTGAAAGTTTGAGCCCAAAACACGGGTGTGTATTATACATGGCAAAATACGGTAAGTGGTGCCGTCCCCACAGAAGATGCATTCATCCACGTCAAGGAAACACATGTGTGAGATCTGATGTGATGGTGGCGGATGGAGGGATGTCCTCAAAGAACCCAAGCACCCCTGAGGTCTGCCATCGTAAAGTAAATCTGTGTCGTGTCAGAGACAGTCAGGAAAGATCCTCTCTGCCCTTTCTCCATCCCCACCCCCATTACCTCCACAGAAGCCAGCCCATGGGCCAGGGGAGAAGATCAAAGGAACCAGGCATGGAAACAGAGAACAAGGTAACCATGCCACCCAATCCCACTGCATTTGACCAGACATATTTCTCAGCTTAGACTCTCAGTGATTTAAAGTGACCAAAAAGTTATGAGCCTGCTCTAAATATCATTTGGAAATGGGAAAATAACATTCCAACTACACAAAAAATTAGGACAAATTGTCTTGAAATTTTGCCAAGGTTCATAAACGGTAGTAAAAACTGGTCATAGGACAGTTTTCATGTAATTTAATCAAATTTTTCTACTTCAAAATTTCCTTGTTCTTCTGTTTAAATAAGACCTACTATTTCAAGAGCAAAGTTTTTATAGTTGCTTGTTAAGTTATAAGTCCAGATATTTTATAACACAGGAATAGATGTACCATAAAATTACGAAAAAAAGTTCTTGTCAACTAAAAATCTCATTTTAATATATCTTAATCATGACTCATGCAATGAAGTTAAGATTCAGAAGTTTATAAAAAGTTATTTTTCACTGTTTTGAATATTGGGGGGAGGTTCTGTATAAATCTGAACATACAGGAACACAATCTGTACTTTAAGAAAACTCTCCTTGAGTCTGAGGACTCAAGAGTATTGCCATAACGATGGTGCCAAATTAGGCATAGACTACAGGCTACTCTGGACCTGCCTAAGAATGCTTAAAAGCAAGCCTCAGAGCATCAAACTATGCCAACCAACTAATTGCACCCTAGATCAAAGCCCAGAATATTTAAAGAAGTATTACTCCCCCCAAACAAACAAAACCCAGTACCCACCCTTGTAAAATTCACAATATTTAGCATTTAATCAAAAATTATCAGGCATGTAAAGAGCAAGAAAATACAACCTGTGACAGGAAAATAAAATAATATAAAAAGTCTTAAACATCATTTGGGATAGTTTATATTTTTCCCCTTAAGTAGAAGAGATGGGAAATAAAGAATTTTAATGAAAGATGCAAAAAATAGAACCTTAGTCACAAGACTGGGGTAAAAACCTAGAAATGAGGTAATAATGTCCTACTCGAGAGCTGCTGCTCTTGAATAAAGAAGATGGGAGATCTGTTTTCAATGGATGAGCCAGAGGGCTTGCAAACCGCGATGAGAAATATGTGTTAAAGCCCCATTGTTTTTTAATTGATGGACCTTGGAAACGAGTGTTATCATAAGGCAACACAGCATAGGTAGCAGACAAGATCAGCCGTGGATGTGTTGAGTGTGAGGTCACTGCAGGCATGTCCAGTTGAAGATGGGCCGCATGAGACTAGGAGAGGAAGGGAAGGACACAGGGGGTGGTGCCAACAACTCTGCCACCAGCTTATGACTGCCTTTGAGAGTCACAAGCCTCGGGGCATGTGGCTTTGTGGCTCTCCTCTACCCTGTTGAGTCACTCGAGTTAAATCCAAAGAGGAAACTCAATTCAATAGAACAACTTCATCCAAAAACTAGGCTTGTGAACAGAATAATCTGTAATGCCACGGGGACTTCCCTCTAAAATCCCCCTTCCAGGAAAGCCTGGAACCTTCAGCCTTCCCCACAGCCTCTGGACATCTGCGGGCACCGGGCTTCTGTGCTCCAGACAACAGTCCCTCCTCCACTCACCTGTGCCCCTCTGTAGCTTTGCCTCCTCTGAGAGGGTTCTCTGCGGACTAGGTCTCAGCAAGTTCCATCCTGCCTGGGTCTCATGGCTCACTTCTTCTCGCCCTGTGTCACAGGCATTGCTCCCAGTACGGCGGTTCCCCTCTGGGGTGTGTACACAATGCACTCAACTAGCGCCCGCAGCTTGGCGGGAATACCAAACCAGTGAATGGGCACTTCCTCTCCGGAGCTGTGTTTTGCCAACTTCATTACTTGTGTCCAGCCTCACCTGATAGGTAAACCCAGAAAAGACACTGGCCCTTTCCCCTAAATGTCAGGCAGAGCTTTCTTCAGTCATCATGCTCAGTTCAGTACAAATTGCAGAAATGAAAGGAGCTATGACGTCCGAAGTGTAGTTTCTCCTTCATAACACTCCCTATGGAGAATACTTAGATCGTCTCCCAGCGATTGTCAGCCTGGATCAGAGGGCTGCAGACCGTTTGTGTGTTTCCAAAGCAGTCCTCTGTGCTCTGTCTTGTGCACATTTAAAAATATTCTTGGAAGGTAACATAGGCTTCGCCATACTACCAAAAGCATTTATGGCACAAAAATGGTTAAGAAACATAAAAAGTTTTTCTCATTGCAGAACTGTATTCTTAGATTCAGTAACATATTTGAAATATTAACTACCTATAAAGTCATAAGGTAGTCTGTGGGAAGACTGAAGACTGTCAAGGTGTGCTAAGGTGCAGTCCTGGGTAGTTCACATCTACTTCGGGAGATGAAGCCACATACATGCAACCCATGTAAATGCCAGTCCAGACCACTTTCCAGCACATTCCTCTGTTCCATTTTCTTTAGAGATCTAATAATATTTGACATTATCTCATCTGTTTCCACTTTACTTATCTGTTATTTATTGTCTGCCCCCCCCCACCAGAATATCTGTCTCATTCCCTCTAAATCTCCAGGCCTAGAACAGTGCCTGGCTCAGCACAGGAACTCAGTAAATATGCGATGGATGTATATACAAATAGGCAAACAATGAACACAAACACTAGAGCAACTCTTAGACTAAACAGGGTGCTAGCTATGGCCTGTGCATGCCGCAGCGCGAACACCCTTCCTGCTCATCATTTCTAGATATCCACTTATTCCTCTCCCCAAAAGCCCACACTGAGAGCATCCACTTAACTTCTCCCCTGCTCTCACCCCTCCAGGTTCCCCTCACTCCATGCTGCGTTCCCAAGAGTGATTGACCTCATCAGGCAGCTGCCGGAAATGTCATTCTTCTCCCAAGCAACAGCAGCTTCCAGAATTTCTGGTGGACAAAATGCTTCATTTTGTTCCACATACTTACTTGAAAGGTGAAATCAACAGTGCAACACCAATGAGCACATATGAGTTCAAAGGAAGGAAGGACCCGCAGGCCCCGGAGTTGCCGAGAAAAACCTCATGGCAGGCATGTGACTTGAGCTGGTGCTTAAAGGATTGGGTTGCAAGTTCATTCCGTGCCCTGCCCCAGGACGGGGCCCTGTGCAGCACAGATCGGCATTTGTAGCACTCACTGGCCGACATACAAAACTGTTCAGGAAGGGAATTGGAGCTGCTATTTAAACAGGCCCAGAAGGATCCTCAGCACTGTGGGTCCATTCACAGCTTTCGTTCAAATAAAACTGAACTCTAAATTCTCCAGTAAACTTCATCACCTCTCAAACACTTATCCCTTCAGCAAACCATGGCATATCCCCTGATTTATGAAATCTTTAGAAGGTGCTAAAGGGCCTGGAGGAAGATATTCAATTGCAAATTCCTCAGTGCCTCCCTGCCCCCAGAGTCTATAATGACAGGAATACTAATACTTGGCACTCAACTAGGACTTCCCGTGCAAGGTACCCAGACACTCTTCACACAGATTATCTTAGTAAAATGTGGTTACAATTTTGCATTAAAGATGCTTCAGGAAGCCTTCCTGCCCCTGTATCATTTCCATAGGTTCCAGTCTCAAAGTACCAGCCTGTTTGACCTCAAGATACCTGAGCCTACAAGGATTAGAGTCACTCCTTTATGTCTAATGGGCCATGTTTTAAACACCAGTGCATTTTCTGAGATGGGTATCACATTAAAATGATAGAGTGCTTTTTCAGACCCAGACAGGTCTCTTAAAAAGTAGAAAATGAGATCCTGAAAAAGTAAAAAGAAAGTGGATAAATTAAGATTGTGGGTAGAGAGTAGGAAAAAAACAGGATAAAAGTTCCAGGCCATGAAACAGGGAGAGTGTGAGACTCTTGGGCAGCAAAGTGGCTCCATGAAGTCAGCGGAAGTGGTGAGATACACAACCAAGAAAAGAGGTAGACAGTCCGTCCCCAAACCCAGGCTGAGCTTATTGGATGCTGGCGTGGATGGAAACAGCCTGCACCAGACCCCCTGTCCAAGCAGTGATGGAGCCAGAAGATGCTCTGGAACTCATGTCCTCAGTGATAATTTTAGAAGATGTGTAAGAATCTGAGCTCTAAAAAAAGACTGAAAGATGAAGTCTGATGCTTCTATCATCTCATCAAAGCTCCGCTACAGGTACAGAAGAGAGGGCAGAAAATTTTTTCATTCTGACGTTATTTCCAAGGATAAATCTGCCAAGCATGCTCTCTCCACCGTTTCCAGCCGCCCCCCTTCCTTTCTGCTGGTGTCTTTCCTCTCAGCTCATGGTAATTTGCATCTGCTCCTACCCTCCTCGGTGGTCTCCGTGTGGCCCCTCCCACCGCCTGCAGCCCCAGCGTGGATCTCCAGAACCCCCTTCCTCCTCGTCCTCCTCCCGAGCAGCAGCCGGCCCTGACATGGATTCACTTTTCCTCTGCTCTCCCGTATAGCAGCTGAGCTAGTGGCACAGAAATTCATCCTTCTCCCAAATGTGTGGGCTTTAAAATTAATTTTTCATCCCTAAACTGTACCTCCAAGATATCCTCCATCCTTCTCTCATATAATCTGTATCTTTCTCAGTTTAGTAAGGCGAGGTAGATGTACTCTGTTCAAAGAAATGTTATTATTATTTAGAGTGATTATGTACCTACCCAATTATTCTCACCTATAGTTGTTTTCGCTCTCAATAAAAGACTCTAACTTCTATCCCTTCCCATTCCGTGATGTGTACCCCAACTCTGAGCATCTTCTTTGGAAAATAAGAATCTCAGTCCTCCTCTCCAGACTTCTTTTTAATTCTGTGTGTTTAAAATGTTCCTGAGAAGATGAACAAAAACTAGAGCTTCTTTCCAGAACTGAGTATTTTCAATCAAGTCACTTGCCTCCAACAGGGAGCCCAGAAGAATGGAACATGTGTTTGGCCCAGTTTCAAGAGAAACACTGCTTTCCTGTTCCTCTCACTGCCAGTCCCGCAGCCAAGCCCTGCTCCCCGGGGGTCTGGGAAGTTTCCACATTTCACTTACTTTAGAGCTCAAGAGAAGAAATCTTTCTAAATTACCAACTACTAACTGATCAGTTTAAGTAAAGTGCTGTCATTTCTTCATTAGACTGTTTTCTGGTGCTACAGTTAGTGCTCTCCCCCAGTCACCTTCATAGTTTTTGTGTGTTGGATGCAACGATTAATACAATAATCTGATCACCTCTGTGAAATTAAACAAACTGCTTTTCTTTCTCTTTCCACCAATAAATCTCTTTGTCTTACTGAGTTACATTTTGTCACTAAAACTAAAGATTCTTTCCTTAGAAATCCATCCAATTAATAATACCATGCTGTGTCGTGGAAGGGGCATTCAACTAAGAGTCAAAACACTTTGATTCTACTCCAGAATCTGTCTCTAATTATGCAATTCTCCTAATTCCACTGGGTCTCAATTTCCTCATTAGTAAAATGAGCAAGGCCAACTATATGATTATCATACTCTGCAAACTTGGCTAATCGTTCTTTCAGCATTTATTGAATACCCACTGTATGCCTACTGTCAGGTACTGAATATATTAAAGTGTCATGGCCTCCAGGAGCCCACAGAGTAGATGAGACTTAAATATAAACAAGTTCCACAGAGTAACAGGAACCCGAGGGATACACTTGGAGGAACTCCTGACTGGAAGCAGGAATGGTGTGAAAAAGATAACACCTGGACGGGGACTTGTAGAATGAGAGGTGGTCCAGCAAACAAAAAGGGTGGAATAAGGGGCTGGGGATGGGGAGAGTGCTGAACACAGAGGAGAGAAGGTGTGACAAGACAGTACACTGTTAGTTCCCGAGACTTCCCCACAGCACAGACTTATGAAAAGGAAAGGCACTTGGGGGACAGGGGAGATGTTCGCATTGGCTGGACCTCAGTGCGGGGTGCGGAATGGCGGATGAGCCAGAGGGAGGAGCTGGGGCCACACTGAGTAGGAAGCCCTGTGAGCATCGGGATTTAGGCTTCATCCCAGACCAGTGGAAGCAGCACAGGTTTTTAAGTAGGGGATCGTGGCTGCAGCAAGGTGGACAGGGACTGGTGTCGGCAAGACTGGTAGGGGCAAGATTAGTTGGGATTCTGCAAGAATCTATGCTATAGCCCTTGCTGGTGTGGCTCAGTTGGTTTAGCATTGTCCCATACACCAAAAGGTTGGGGGTTCAATTCCAAGTCAAGGCACATACCTAGGCTGCATATTCAATCCCCAGTAGGAACACATGGGGGACTTTCCTGATGGATGTTTCTCTCTCTCCCTCTCACTCCACCCCCCTTCCTCTCTATCTAAAATCAATGAACATATTTACAAATGAAAGAACCTATGCAGCAGAAGAGGACCCAAAACAAGAGAGTGGCAATAGGGACATGGAGGAGGAACCATATGTGACAGGTATTTCTCAGGTATAATTGACTGGCCTTGCTGACCATTGAATGTGGGTGTAAAGCAAGAGGGATGAATTGGGAGACCATTCTGAGACTGGTCCTACTTGTTAAGATGGCAGCAGGAGGAGGAGTTATGAGAGGCAAGGTAAGAGTCTCACCTGGGGATGCAGAGGGCATAAAGTGTCTGCAGGCCATGCAGATGGAGGCACCCACTAGGGAGCACACAGCCGGGTCTGGGTGTTTGGAAAATACATCAGGATTCAGACCATCATATGAACATTGATGGTAGCATGAACTGAATAGATCCCAGAAGTGTGGTGACTTTGTTTCTTCATCCCTTCATGTTTTTCCTACACCCGCTGCACAGCACTGCAAGAATTAGGGGCTGACTGAGGCAGTGGTTGTGGTGTGCCTGCCTCTCAGAAAACTCACAGGCCTGAGGGCCGCTTTCTCTTGCCATCTGAAGAGAGACCTGGACATGCAAATGGAAGTAATTCTTATCCAGTTGGGCCACTGAAAATCCCTAAACAAAGCATCCTTGTCTAATGTTACATCACAAAACCATTTTAGATCTTTTTTTTTTTTTAGAAGAAAGTATCCATAGTTAAGAATTTAGTGGATTGAGGAAAATGATAGAGCTGTAGGTGGATCCAGGATAATATATACCAACGAATTGTGATCTGAATGGGATACATCTTTTCACTCAAATGCAAAACCTGGCATGTAAAATTGGTGCTATTTACAGTGTATGCATGTGAGCGAGGGTTGGAAAAAGTGCAGTGGTTTCCAGCCTCAGCGTGACAGGTGTGAGCGACGAAAGGTGAGAGTGCGGAGAGAAACCGGCAAGACAAACTCCCAGCCTATCTGTCCCTTCACAGTGGGAATATTGACGATAAAGGTGAGAAGGGACATTAACCTCCACGTCAGATTTATGCCGGGAAAAGACTGGCTTTCTTATCATCGAAAATGCATTTAAAACTATCATATGGCCCAGGATTTTGACAAGAAAGATAAATTTCTATCTGGGTTCTTCCCAGTCATCTATCCGCTGGAAGTTGAAATCATAAAGCCACAAAAATAAATATTTTCCAATGTAAATATTTTCCGAAGAATTATGTGGAGTGAGAAGGATGAAGGGTCAAGGATGGAACCAAACAGAACACAAAGATGATCTCTTAAACTGTTCTGTGTAACAGACTGCTTGGGAATCTGACTATAGCTATGGGCCATCTCCCCAGGAGATAAAAATGGTTCACACAAACCAATGTTAGCACAGAATTTAAGGGGGTTCATGACTCTGTGATTCAAGGATTCCCAAGTCAAAGAGGGGAAGAGACCACAGATAACCAACTTCCACTGAAGCATTTTGCTACTAAAAATCATAATCTTTCCAAGAATGCTAATAGTCAGTGAATGAGACCTCATCTGCTTTATTTTGTTTGAGTTGCTTGCCACTAAGAAGCCATTCTAATGTTTCTTTTTTTAAATATATTTTATCAATTGTGCTATCTCCCTAATGTTTCTATGCATGGTGAGAGAGACTCTGGGGAACTGGGAAATGTGTATACAACATGTTATATGGAAATTATATCTTAATTTTGTTAAAGTATGTACATCCCTTACATAAGAGTCCAAGCACATGCAACTCAGTAACACGAAATACTGTAAAGAAAAAGAATAAGCAAGTCGACACAAGCTGGATAACACGGAAGAATCTCAAAAACATTACGCTATGTCAAAGAAGGGAGACACAAAAGACTGCACGTTGTGTGACTGCATTTATTTGAAATGTCCAGAAAAAGCAAATTTACGGCGATGAAAAGCTCCTCAGTAGCTGCTTAGGGCTGGGACCGGGAGTGCACCCTTTCTATAAATGGACAGACATTTTGGAGGTGATGGAAATGTTTGAAACCTGAACTGTGGCAATAGTTCTATAAATTTACTAAAATTCATTGAGTTGTACACTTATAATGAGTAAAAACTTTGTTTGTAAAATGTACCTCCTGTAAGCTACTTTTAAAAAAGATGTCTCTGAAGGCAAACCAGCACCTCGGCACCTTCCTTAGGATTCAGAAACGGAGCACTGATATCTGAACGCATTGTTCCATGATATTTGGAATTGACATTATGAAATCCTGCTGTACCCAGTCATTACCAATCTGACGGGCTGTTTTCAAGAAGCCGGATTACATTAACCCACTGGACTATATTTGTAATGGTAAAGGAGATTAGCCTAACGACAATCTTCCATTAACTACTCTAGAAATTATTGTAGCAACTTCCTGTGGTCAGGAGGGAATGTACCACTGTGGAATTGATACACTCAACAGATACTCCACAAGGATCACTCAACTGTGTTATCCCATGGAGTGGTTTGGCTTACCATAAATAATTTTTTGTCTTCAGTAAGTATTCGCTTAAGTAGAACCATCATCATTATGCCATTAGGTTGAATTTTAGGACTTAGGCTTGTTTTGCTGGCTTTCGGTACACTCACATTGGGCTTTCTTAGGAATGAACCACAGACCATTAGTGAAAACAATGCAGAGGCCTAGAGAACCGTCCCGAAAGTCTGAGAAAAGACGGTGAGCGGGTCCCTAGCAAAGTGTCCCAGATTTTTGCCCAGGGTTCCCTAAATTCATTCACAAATAACTCTATTAAAATGCATTTAAAAAGAAAAATGTCTGGGACTATTTCCACAGGAATCCTCTGAACTCACCTCATCTCCCCCCCGCCCCACCACCCCCTGCTTCCTGACACACCACCCCACTCACGCACATGGCAAAGCACCAAGACTATATCAATGTTTAAAGTAAAGCAAGATTACATTGTTTCTGTTAAAGAAAGAGGGAAGATCTGGAAGCTCCTTTTACATTTTTAGAATTTTATATAGGCCTGGAATCCACTCCTTTACTACCTTGGAAATTCTGATGAGTGCAGTAGGGAGGGGCGTTACGGATGTATTAGCAATAGGGACGTGGGCTGTGCAAGATTCCGGCCTAACCCTCAGGTGGATGGGGGCATGTATGGGGGTTACAGGTGAGGGTGAGGGGTCCTTTGAGAAATGTACCCAGTGGGAAGTGGGCATGGCTGGAGTGGGGGGAAAATGGAGACATCTGTACTTGAACATCAATTAAAAAAAAAGAAAAAAAATGTACCCAGACGAGTTTGCCTGTAGGAGTTAGCATTTCCTCTTTAGTATGCCCCATCACTTGGAAATAACTGTTTTTAGTGTTTATCATAATGTATCATTGTCTTTCTCCTTCATTAGACTAAAATCCTCAAAGATACACTTTTGTCTTACACACTGCTCTATTCACAGTTTCTGGTATATATACTGCCTTTCACGTAGTGTGTGTTCCTTACAAACGTATAGGATGAGTGTATCTAATAAAAATTTAGAAAAGCTATTATAGAAGTTTTAATAAATAAAAATAATCATGCAGTGAAATGAATTTATTGGAAAATTTACATTGATTCATGACACATTTGACCTAGGAAAAGAATGTTCTCATTGGAAGATTTTTCATCAGATTTTGTGTTCAATATCCACATATTTATTTTTCTGAGCCAGTTGCCTATCTTAATGTGCAGCAAAAGAGAGTCACGTTGTCACTAGGAGTTTCTCTAATTAATGTCATGTCAAAGAAACTTCCAAGTGTGCCTTAGTAATGCTCATGTAAAATTCCTCTCTGGTCATTCTATTATGTCAAGTCTAAATATAGGACTTGCTGGATGTAGTGTTTTTAAGTCTGTGTACTGTTCCTTTTATCTATAACTCTTGCCACTTGTTTTGCAAATCAGTCCATCTGTTATGGTGATATCCATGAGGGAAGTTATATAATAGTTTTTCTTTAAAGATTAAAGGTACCTTAGTAATATTATTAAATATTCAGACCTGACAGAACACTTTCTAATTAGATGCAATGTACTTTTGGAAAAAAGTCTAATAAAATGTACCCAATACATATAAGTAGACAAATCAAGCCTGTGATACCATCTCATACTCTGCATAATTCAACATCACAATTTTCACCAGAAAGTTGAACTCTCATTATTGAAGAGTCACTTGAGAGAAAAAAATGAAGGGAAATACACCCAAATCAGCTCCCAATACTTTTTGAAACTAGCTTCCATTAAATTGAAGTCTATTAAGAGAAGAGAATGTATTGATTAAATAAGTTACCACTAGTTATCTCATTGCTGTTAAACAACAGGAAGGCTAGACCTAAAGTCAACTGACAGAACTCTGCCGCCAGACACAGAGCAGGGGAAGTGGCTGCATTCCAGGGACTGCCATCTGGTGACACGGGATTGGAAAAACAGAGATAAGGAACAAGAGAAATTATTGTGATCTGTCTTCATCCTGGAGAGCCAAGGGGGTGTTTACATCCACTCACCTTAATGACCACATATCACAAGTTCCTCAATCTCTGACCTACAGCAAACAGATCTTTTCATGATTTATTTCACCATATTTTTGCTTTCCATGAAGACTCCTTTGAGTCTGAAGCCTGGAAAGATGTGAATGATTCTTAAAAAAGAGGGGAACTCACATGCACAGGTAGGAAGAGAGCTGGGCTTTTTGTTCAAATACATTTTCTCTAAGTGGTCCACAGTGACAGCAGGAGAGAAAATGACGTCTCTCAGAAAGTAAGAGTTGGCTAAAATTAAACTAGCTTTGACAGAGAGAGTAAGAGAGAGGGACTTAAAAGAATGCCTGAAAAACTGCCCAGGAGAAACTCAACCACCACTCTGCTCATGTGTGAGGCGTCTAGGAAGCAAAAAGTGGGAAAAGCCACATTTGGGAGTCCCTTCAAAACCTCTCAAATAAAATGATGATCATAGGTTAACTATAACTGGAAGTCTTTTATTAAAGTACTTCACTTTGAAATTCACATTTCAAGGTACATGTAATTTATATGCTTTTTCCCCCTAAATGTAGATTTTGAAGAATTTTTGATGACATGGGGATATGAGTGAATTTTTATCAAACTTTTTCCCCTTAAGACTGAGTAGGTAATAGGTGTTTTGACTGGTAAAGATGAACCTAAATTTATTCTACACTCAGAATAAATTTAATTAAGTTGGATTCTGCCCCCAGCCAAGTGACTTCCCCATCCTTTGAGCCAATATATTATTTTAATTCTCTGAAAAAAGCTAGGGTGTTGAGAATTGCTAGGCTTCCATTCTTTCGACATGCTACTACTTTAGCAGGGCCTTCTCTCTGCCTCTCTGAAAAACCAGCTTTGGGGCACGAGGGACGAGGTAGGTGTCTGTCAGGCAGCCGTGGAGTAAAGCCCAGGTTTGTGTCAGCTACTCATGGTGTGGCCTGGGAAACCACTCCACTTTGCTTAGACTTAGTTACCCGCCCCAACCCCCGTAGGAAGAGGATAATAAATGCCCCCTCAGAGGTCACTATAAATATAGATTAAATGAGATAACACAGAGTGTCTGCCACCCTTTACATCCTTAGTTAATATCATCTTGCTTTCTTGGAACAGTGAAAAACAACACATTTTAACGTATCGATGGGTTTTTATGGGTCCAAGATTTTACTGAGACGATAATAGACGGCGGGCAAAGAGAAACCGCCTGTGTTCAAGGGCCTGTACTTCTAATGGAGATAAGGAGTTGTGAAAGGTAAGGCAAGGATTTCTTCTCTCACCCCTACCACCATCCCCCATTTTCATCCTCTCCACACCCTTGGTAGGAAAAGAAACTTTCATAATAATAAGTCATACCTTAAAAAAGGTCAATATTAGCAAGAGAGTGAAACTTGGGATTTATACTCATCCGCTCTGCACAACCAGAAACAGAACAAAAGCCAGCCCCTTCAGAGTACAGTCAGAGTCTGCCACACACAGAACTGAAAGGTCGTTCTCTCTATCTTCACCCGAAAACCAGCAACAGCCTGATGCCCTCCAGGGTACTGGCTTTGCAAGAACCGGAATGCAACACCTTTGGCAGGGACTCTGGGCTTCTCATGATGAATCTCAGGCACTGTTAACCATATACTGATAGCCATTTCAAGGGCGAAGGACATCAACAAAAAGGAGGCAGAACGAGAACAAGAGAGGATACAGTAGATACTACTCACAGACTGGTTGGTGCCCCTTCCGGGAGTACTTGAGTGCTGCGGGGTTTTCCAGGGAGGGCTTCAGTCCTCCAAGTCCCAGTAGGGGTTGAAACAAGTTACATTTGTGATACTAATACCAAATGCTATCTACCAGACACC
Source organism: Tonatia bakeri (assembly GCA_004024845.1). Lineage (NCBI taxonomy): Eukaryota > Metazoa > Chordata > Mammalia > Chiroptera > Phyllostomidae > Tonatia > Tonatia bakeri. The sequence goes on from PVIA01001804.1 coordinate 120,613, forward strand.
ATCCCACGTGCTTTACTACATGAAGTCACCACCACTTTGAGAGGTCAGCTCTATTATTATGCCCATCAAATGAATCAGAAAACCAAAACTCAGAGTGGTTCAGTGACTTGACCAAGGACATGTAGCTAGTAAGTTGCAGAGCTGGCCCTTGTAGGCAGGCAGTGAGGGCCCAGTGTCAATTTTCTTAGCCACTGTGCTATGCAGTGAAGATGGTTAAACTTAGGACAAAAAGTGAGGGGTATATATAACACACCCCAATGCTGTGAAATTGTATGAAGAGTATATAAAGCAAACTGAAAAAATACAACCAAATGTTTACAACACTTACCTCTGAGAGGTGTTTTCCAGGTGGCTTTCAGGTTTTTTAAATATATGTTTTGAATATTACCCAACATTCCTATAGATAAGAATAATTGACATTGAAAGTCATTTTAAAAAACTTTATAATATTTTTATATACTTTATCTTAAAGTTCTTTACTTTGTAGCACCTTATTAAGACAACCCCCAAATCTTAAGTTATAAATGTCATGATGCAGGAAGGTATTAATTCTAACAGTTTTTTATAGCCCAGGAAGTTGGGACGAAAAAAACAAAGGCAGAAATTATTTGTTCAACAGTAAATAACATTCTGATGGGTAAGCATTTGAGATATGACCACTAGTTTGTCAAATATTTTTCAGATTTTTAAACTAAATACCTAAAAAAGGCAGAAAAAGTGAAATAAATATCTGAAACACCATGAAACTTAATGCGGAATTCAAACTAAAACCTGAGTTTCATGAGTTCTAAAGGAATGATGCTGAGTCCTCCCCAGGTTGCCATGGTGGAAGCCCCAAGTGAGGCAATGAGGACTCTGACTTTCACCGCAATAGTCCTGGGTTTCGATGGACTGGAACGTAGGTTCTTGAAGAAGAGACACTGCTCCAGGTCCTCCTGCCGACGCAAACCACTGGGTGTTGCAAGGGCTGCACCACACCACTCCCCGCCTGGAGCAGAGCTGCCCGGGGCAAGGCCGTTTCATGTCCCCCTGATCTAACACAGAGGCCATGGGTTACATGAGGCTGTGGAGCACTTGAAATGTGGCTAAGATGACTGAGCAAGTGAACTTCTGAATTTATTCAATTGTAATTAATTTAAATCCTATCAGCACAGATCTAGAGCTTTTCCACATACTATTGGTTTTTGGCCTATTTCTCCTTTTTAGATATGACATAAGCATTTAAAAGATCAATTCCACTATACTAACAGTTTCTAACAATTGATGTCCTCTCTCTTTCCCATTTCCTATGCTGTAAAAGTCTAACCCTTTAAATATGTAACATTGGTAAGCATCTCTAAAATTATTCTATTCGGAAACAATACTTATCAGAAATTCAGAAGCAAGACTGTCTGTTGAAGGAAGGCTCACTTAGGGTCCTCCCTCCCAGGAAGATGGAGCGTCACCTTGGCTAAGCTCAAACTGGTGTCTCTTTTTGTTTTTACTACAGCTTTATTGAGATACAGTTCATATTCTGTACACTTCACCCCTTTAAAGTATATAATTTGGTGTGTTTTAGTAAAGTCACAAAGCAGTATGGCCATTGCCACTGTCTAACTTTTAAAGTATTCTCATCACCCTGAAAAACCCTCAACCCCATCTCGGTGACCCGACTCCCCACAACCGCCAGCCCGGGGCAGCCTCTCGTCCACGTTCATTCGGCCGCATCGTTAAAGTGCCTCTTTCTTCAAACAGCAAATCTGTACAAAGTAATCTTTGTGTTGCTTCCTTCCTCTTCTTTGTTTTAAATTTTACTTATCATTTTAAATGTGTACTTTGCCCTGAATTTCTCCCTGCCTGCCCTTCTTAGCTACTCTCATGCACCTGGGCTCTCTAATCCATCTGCATTCAATGTGTTTTAACTCTTTTAAAAACCCCAAGGCTCAGAGGCAACAGCCATGGTATCATGAAAATATGACAAGTGAGGAAGCTAGTATGTGCTTATGAGTCTGGGATTTTCAGAGTCTGGAACTGGTAGGGAGAGTACAGGTAGAATGAGAGTAACTCTCCACTTCAATTTAATAACCATCTAAATAGCTGTATTCCCACCATCCCCTCCCCCATCACCATCTGGTACTGTTGCAGAACTTAAATTAATGCCTGGCATATCACACCCCTGCCATAAATCAATGTTGAACGAAGGAAAGAATAAACGTATTTCTCTATGATATGTTTATAGGTTTTTTCCCCGCCCATAGATCCATCCAGCTAGAGAGCATTATTTATTTTCTTTCAAAAACTGCCTAATAAATGGCATCCTGGCACTGGAAAGACTATATATAATAATGCAGAGAGATACATGTCAACTGGAGTGTTTTTTCTCTATGGCTAAATCCAGGGAATTCTCTGAAATTTTCTCTAAGGTGAACACCATATTCTGAGAAAGGCTCTCATTTAAGTCCCCAGAACAGGACAGCCTTTCTCCCCTTTTCCTCACAAAACATGAAACTATAACTACCTTCATTTGTCATGTGTATTTGTTCTTTCATTAGTGTTTCTTGGGCCCCCTTTCTCCTCGTTTCCCCCTCGCCCAGTCTCCAGCAGTGTGGGGAGAGGATTTTAGAGTCTCGGTGATAATCTTTAATGTGCAGACAGGTGAGGGAAGGAGCAGCGGTGCTAGGGAGGGAGCTGCAAGTCTCCACACAGACCTCTCTTTCCGTTCAAGTACGAAAACGGAGATAAAAAGCCAAACTGCAGACATACTCTACGCAGTGGGAGCCAAGAGCTACCTTTGAGATTGGCAGTTCCAAAAGGCATCAACAGGAATCCTTTTGGTAATTACCAGTTGGGAAATGTCATCCCATTGATTGTGACAGACACGAGGCAGCTGTGCTTTGTTGAGGGCGAACAGAGGCTGGGCCAGAGCAGTAACAAACAGCGGGCCAGCTGCAGCCTGCACTCCGACTTCCTCCCCACAGAACTCTCCCGTTTAAGACTTGCCAAACACTGAAGCAATTAATCACACAGTAGAAGTGGATCTAAAATGTCTGAAACTGCCTGTTGAAGATTAACTGAATCTATCATATTTCTAGCCTGGTTTGGGGGCAGGGCTGGGAGGGGAGTGAAGAGTGTCTTTTTATTGTGAAAAGATTCTCCGTCATATTAATGGCAAAGCTCTCAGGCCGGTCATTCCCATTGTGGCTGAAACGGAGAGACTCTTCTGGCCAGAAATTCTTATCCTTTAAGTGAGAGACAGAAAAGGGCAGAGATATCTGCCTTTATGAATTCCTGGTATGGAATCGAAGTAGCGAGCTCGAGCCAGAGCAGGGGTCCCTGTAGCCTAAACGGCAGTGTGAAGAGCAGTTTTTAATGGGTTCTGCCTAGTGTTTGTATGAAACAGCTCCTCTGAACAAACACCAGTCCTCCCCCTCCCCAACCCCTCTCCCAGCCCCGGCCAGCCCAGGGTGGAGAATCCTAGTGCTTGTCAGGCCTCAGGAGCCACGAGGCTCACCCTCAGGGGAAAGAGGTCTCCGAGCTGGGCCTGCAGAGCGGCTGTCAGCTCTGGAAAACAGTCACACTGCCCTGGGCTGCGGAACTGCTCAAACCACATGCTGCGAACCAAACAGCTGCCTGGTAGCTGTGTGGAGCAGCTCACCCCACGGGCCTCAGGCAGAGGGCCTTTGGTGACTCCAGCCCTGGCGTGGGGGAAAAGAGGCGATGGGCATCTCCGAGGGTATCACTGATCTCAGACCTTAGGCAAACCCCTGGGTATTTTTATATCCTTATATTGGCATTGTCCTTAAGTACCTCAGACCCAGGTCTCCAGGGAAGCCCAAGAGACAGTCATTTCACAGAGAAAAATAATTATGCCTCCTGTCTCTAATCCCGGCAGTGTCTCATTCGACTCTCATTCCTTTAAAAGAATCATCACTGCATGATCTAGAGGCAAGTTAACTCCCTTCTATTTTAAACCATTCATTTATATAACACTGACTTCTGCCAAAGATGCTACTGTTACTTTCATTTAAAAAAGCTTTGTTTACATAAATATCTTCCTAATAACCTAAGCACTTCTAAATAAGGCATATATAAATGATTCTTAAAATAGAATGAAAGATCTTTAGGTTCTTAACGCCGGGGAGGTGGGGCACGGGGGGGTGCAGGAAGAAAGTCCAAAATATATTGGAAAGTGAGAAAAGCAAGAACAGAATGTTTCCAATGAGTTCAGGTCCTAAAAAATAGTCAGACACAGAGAGAAAATAATTTGGAAGGATATGCGTTACATCGTTGACAGAACTGTCTCTAGGAGGGAAGATTATTAAGAACTTTTGATTCCCATAGTTTTATTTCTGTAATGTCTGAAATTTTTGTAACAGATCTTGGAAACTGGAAAAGGAAATTAAGATAAATGTACTTACCGGGCAAAGCTAATCATTCGCTGTAATTTGAGGACAAAGAAGGCTTAAGGCGCTCCCTAGGGTCTCGCCACTCAACACGTGAGCCCCAGAACACCCACAGCACCATGGCCTTAGGGCTCCTTAGGGACGCAGAGTCTTGGGCCCCGCCCACGGCTATAGTCATACTAAAGCCGGAGACGCACTGACTGCCCACATCAACGAGGACCTTCTTCACCTGGAGCAAGTCATTCCTTTTTATAAGAAACAATCAAAGTAATTCTTCCAAACTCGAAATCTATAGGTATTCTATTTCATCACTTGAACTAAGAGATGAACAGGTTTTTGTAAGAACGGACTTTCAGCCATTCGATGTGTGGATAGGGCTCCCTCGGAGAGGGGAGAGGGGCTGCCCCCTTCACGCAGTAGAAAGTCAAGACTGAGTCCATGCCTCCACAAGTCAAGTAAAAGAGGGACAAGGGAACAGTCAGATGAAACCATAGGCCAAACTGGTATTAACACAAAGTAAAAAATAACAAAGAGCCACAATTAATCAACACTTTGTTAGCTGGGTTATTTGGCTCAATGAAGCACATCCGATAAGGTCTCATCATGCAGATGTACAGGAAGGATGCTGGAGCCACAGCAACTGGGGGCGGAGTTGGGACCGTCCAGGAGGAATCGGCCGGTGATGTGGAAGTAAAGAGAAACTGGGTGTGGGAAAGCAGCAGTCACTTTGAGGCTATGATATTGACAACAACAAAAGAACAATGGGCATCTTCATATTTTAGACAAGCCACAATTTGCCTGAAAGTCTAAAGTGAATACGGTTTAATGGTCATAGAATGTTCTGAAAATAAATCATTTGGTCCACACATGTGTCCACAGTCAGAGTGGAGGAGAAATACTTGTAAAGATATGTGAGTGGCTCTAATAGGAGCTTTTTGTGATTTAAACATTTTAAAAGGTCATTACACACAATAAATTGATGGGCAGACAATCAAATGTTGGCGACACCCCTCTTCCACACACTCACATTTGACTTGGGGGTCTGTGCAAATATGAAAATAATATTTGCAATTGTGTTCATAAATCCAACTCACTGGAGCTTAGACTGGTGAGTGGAAGACGTGACCCTTTTCCAGAGAGGTTTATCTGTGTGCTCCCTTGGGAACCGGAGACTTGCACACCGCCCGCAATCGAAAATGACGCGCTGTGCTGGTCACTATGTGGAAGGAATAGAAAAGGCTGGACAGAAAAGGTGCTTTGAAGTACCATTACATGCATGACTTTGGTGGACAGCCCCACAGGCTGGGGACAGAGAGGATGCCCTGACCATTGAAGAATCAAGGACCAGTCACGCCTACAACCCTGCAGTCGGCCACACATCTGGAACATTTCAGTAAAGGCCTCGGAGACAAGATTGACAGCTTCGTGTCAGACACAATTAGAGGAATCAGGGTTTCAATCCCTGATATACAAGATGAAAGTAAAAGAGGACAAAAGCAGAAACAATAGCAACTCTTTGGAGAAGAGTGGACAGGATGGACGTATTTGTGAAATAAATGAGAGAGATCCACCAGAGTCACTCTCCTTTGAGCCCGGCAATGTCTGAACAATGCTCACTGCCACTCCAGCACTTGGGTCTGAAGAAATGAATATCTTAGCAGAATCTTCCACCCAGGGTTCCGGTCTTTATTATTTCTTATCATTTCTAAAAAAGCATTATCATAGCTAGTTAGTTGACTTACATTTAACTAAAGGGGAATATAAGGAGGTTATGTTTAAAACACGGTTCTAACACGCAGCTAGCCCTTTCTTCACAGAAAAAGGAAGAGCTTCTGATTTATGGATAAAAGATGTTGCCTCGTTAGAGTTACTTAATATGTGGCCTATCTCTCTTGGATTTAACTTTCAACTTAAAAGCCTTCTAATTTTTGAAACCAGTGGTGACTGGCTAAAACAGTGCAATTAAATGCACTGGTTTAGGTTTCATCTTTTTCAAGTAAAGATTTGAGACAGCTCACAGCCAAAAATTGCATAATAAAATGAATAGAATAGAAGTTTGAAGAAAAAAAAACAACACAAGGAAAAGAAAACAGAACATGTACTCAGTCTGTGCTGTATGGTTTACAGGGTTGTTGGGGCTGAGTCGCAAGCGCTGCCCTGCTGCTCCTGGCAAAGGATAATATTTTTTCATGGTAACAAGAATAATTAAACATCTTCCTATGAAATGAGGCAGGAGAAGCCCACACTGTTTCCTTTCTTTTGTTAATATTATGAATGAGGCAGGGTCCACATTAGTCTCTGCCCTCTTTGAAATCCGGGAGCACTGACTGCGATTCCCCATGTGCACCACAAGGCCAGCAGCATTAGCATCACCTGGGAGCTTGTAGGAACCGGAGGCTCTCGGGCCCCACCCAGACCCCACCCAGGCCTTGCTGAACCAGGAGCTGCACTTTAACAAAATCCCCAAAGGCTCTGCATACACTAAAGCTTGAGAAGTATGGGTCTGTAACACTAACAATCACATATTGTTTTGTTTTTACATAAATGTTTAGTATGTACATACCTAAAACTATCAATTCCTCAGGGCAGAAACTAGCTGATTCCCTTCTTTTTCCCATGACACTAAGCACACCAATAACATTGCAGGAGTTGAATGAAAGCATGCATGAAATAAGTTTAAAATAAACAATCATAAAAGGGAAAAAAATAGACCAACAGGATTAAAATCAATTCATACCAATTCCAAATTGTATGACGGATTACACATTTTCATGCCTTGATACTTTAAATAACATTAAAAGTGATTATTAAAATTTATTACATAAAAGGTACTAACTGGCACTGATTATCTTCACAGCTCTACAAGGTAGTATCACCCTCATTTTATAAATGGGGAAACTGAGGTCTGAGATTAAACAGAGTCGACTGCTCAAAAGCTATGGAACTCTAGCATAAACGCAGGCTGAGAAACCATATTCTCAGCCACCGTTGTCTAATGGGAGCTTCTGATGCCTGGGCTTCTGAAAGATAGAAAACTCCAGGACCAAGCACTGACACAAGGAGCTAGGACAGCTCACGATGGATCAAGTGATTGGTTCTGATCAGTTAGTGAGCAGCTGGCACTTTTAAACAGTTGTCAGCATGCTTATATTTGTGTGATTTTGTAAACCACAAGCCTGCAAAATGCTTCATGAATATTCATCCCTGGGGATGCTGTCAGTATAAATCGTCTATATTGCCTTCCACAGCAGTTGTTACATATGACTTATCCTCTGTACAGCTGGGGAAACAGAGGCTCCAATGGGTCAAGGCCGATCAGGGGTCTCTCCATATGACCTGTGTGTGGCACATCATTAAGATACATTTTTTTTATCATGACCCACTACAGTTTCTCTCTCCTGTTGGTGGAAAATGTGAAGAAATGAGAGAGCAGGTGTTTGCATCTATTCACATGGGTGTAGAATCTGTATAATGAATGTTATCACAGGTGAAGGTGAACGTACAGGTAGAAAGATACATGAGAGGTGGGGGCGGTGACCTGCAACAGGGAAGGGAGTACATTTCTCCCTAAGGGCTGGAATTTTCTGTCATGCCTCATAATATTCCCAGTACCCAGCACTGTACCTGGTACTTAAAAGGTATTTGAAACACTTTATTGGATGAGTATGGACTGTGTGCTTAGCTCATAAGTATTCAAAAATGACCTGCTGAGCCCTCACTGGCTGGCTCAGTCGGTGAGAACACGGCCCCATTATGCCAGCGTTGCAGGTTCATTCCCCAGTCAAGGCGCATACAAGAATCAACCAGTGAAAGCATAAATGAGGGGAACAGCAAATTGATGTTCTCTCTCTCTTTCTCTCTCAAATAAATAAGTACGTTAAAAAATTTTTTAAATATCCTGTTGAAAAATATCCTGTTGATATATTTTTAAATATCCTTGCAATCAGACATCTCTTGTTTTGAGCACCCCTCTTACTAGTTCTATGATTTTAAGTTGTTTAACCTATCCATACCTCAATTTCCTCATCTGTAAAATGGGCACATGGTGCTAACCTCATTAAGTTATGAGGATCTAGTGAGGCAACATATGTAAACTGCTTAAGATGGCCCATAGCACATTAAGTGTGCAATAAGTGTATCTACTTTCCAGTGAGGTGTGTTTAGCCTGTTTTTGTCCATGACATCTTACCCTAGCTGCTGATTTTTCAGATGTATAGCTCATGAAGAACCCTGTGCTGCCTGCCTTTTACTGGCAGAGCCAGGACCACGACCAGGCCCTGGGTCTAATCCTCCTTATTCACAATTCACAAGGTAAGGTATCTTCTTACAATAAGATGTGAGCTATCTGGGTGTCTTTCTCCATCAGAAAGCACCTCTTCCAGACCTACACATCCCCAGTGGGTGAGCAGGTTTCCCATAGATACAACAAGGAAGACCCTCCAATGGTGGTGTGACCACAAAGGTCAAGGCGGCCCTCTTCATCTGTGGAGAACTGTGTACGCCACATTTGCTGCATCGGTAGGCCACTCGTCCTTCTGTGCTCCAGGAAAATCACTCCAATCTACTACCCTCAAGTTCAGATCTGCTTGAGACTCTGGGTCCTTGAGCTCTTCACATTCACTTATCCGGGCCCTAGAGGACATGTCTGGCTGACAGACGGTGTGGGAACACAAGCCTGGTGTTGCATACTCTCATGGATGATGGAAACAAGCAGAAATGAATCCAGGGACCCCAAAGGAAAAATTAAGCCCTGTCAAAGATCATTTGTAGTGTAAAACCTCAAATATTAAATATCCACCCCTTAGCAGAAACAATCTCCTGATTCCTGTTTAGGCCTTGATTCTATACTGCCTGAGGTTAAGGTGCATTAGATTATCTTCTTAAATGACCTCAGGCAAGTCACTTAGCCACCCTACAACGCAGTTACTTCATCTTTAAAATGGGAAAATAGTTTTTGCCTATACCCAGCACAAATAAGTCTCTGTAAGTGTTTGCTTTCATTCTTTACTTTGGGACAAAGGAAAAGAGATAAGTGAGATTAGTTTAAGTGTGATTTCTGATTCATTGTTCATATCCATCATTACATTCCCAGCGCCTGTCATAACACTGGGCACATAACATATGTTTGATAAGCATTTACTGAGTTAACAGGTATTAGATTCTTGAGTAGGTTTACTCTCTGCCTTTAAGATTATTCACTTACTTTGCTAACTTTATCCACTAGGCTAGGGTCAAGTCTATGCTAACAAGCTGATGAGTGTCTATAGTTCAATAACCACCCCAGTATCCCCAACTCACATATTTCACATAACTTATTACATAATGAACAGACATGTAATTTTTTTGTTAAAGTTGAGTTAATATCAGAATGATACTTGATATGTTAAATATGTTTTTAAATGATCATGAAACAATTATCTGCAAGATATTTTACTCTCAAAAAAACTAGTCAATAACCTAAATGCAACAAAATAGTAATTAGTATAAGTGTACCTTATGATAATAGCAGAAGCAAGCAGTGCATTTTATATACATAGGGAAACTGCAGCAAGAGAGGTCGGATCCAAACTCACAGAACTGGTGAGTGACAAAGCCAGATCTGTAAATGCAAGTCTGAACAAGGTTAAAGCTCGGGGTTTGTGAATAATATCAGATGCCTTTCTTCTAAAAGATTCTGTACAAAGACTCAAACGGAAAAAATCTTAGTGCCTTCATCAAGCCCTCTCTAACCCAGGACAGAGTCCTGTGGGTCAACCTTAGTGCTCTGGCAATCATACGCCAGCAAGTCAGAGAACATGTACATTGCCTAGGTATTTTCTTCTTTTCCCTCCACTCCCCTGTGCAACTCATTTTTCTTTATATTTACCAAAGTATTAATATAGTCACACATTGCATATTATTAATCCCCAAACAACTATTTTTCACTATTTTTTGACACTGGTATAGTTATGGGGGCTTATAGGGTCGAGTTCCTTTCTTACAACACAAGGGAATTTTTCTACCATTTCTTAAATGTGCTAGACTGATGGTGTACAAAACTATTGGCATTTGAAAGCCAGGTTAACCATAGTTAAGAAACTGCCTGCAATAAGAATTAATGGGAGTTGCACAATCTCTTCTTTCTTAATATTAACAATAAAATGTCTAGACAACAGGACATCGTGCTCCAAAATTCACCGAGTCACTTCAAACCTCACCTCTTTGCTTCACCTACTGTCATTTATTTATTCACGAATATTTATGAAACATTCTTAAGGCCTGATAACGCAGAGAGCATGGCTAAGGGAGTAACTTACAAGTATAATGGCTGACTCCTGTTTATACAGCTCACTGGGGTAGATGAGACAGGGCCTCAGAAAGGCGAAAGAAAACACTTGGATGCGAATAACACCTCCAGCAAACTTCCTCCACCACCTTTGTGAAGGGATAATACTGAATGCTTCCTGCCTGCTCAATGTGGGGCCTGATGAACAAATGAATCCAACAATGCCTGTGAACCCCGGAAGCTTTCTGAACTCAGGTACCACATACAGAGGTTAACAAGCTGCGTTATTTCTGTGGGCCACCAAGAAGACTCTTTCTTTTGCCTTGAAATTATTAGCATAGCTTCTAAATGCAAAAGCCAGTATTTTGCCAGGAGCCTCAGTAACATGGAGAATTCTTGGGAACGCTGAATTCTAATGCCATTGTTAACCTTCAGCAATTTTTTTGAAACTCTGAATGCTTTAGCTTCACCTACAAAAGACCTAACAGAGATTTTCTACAGAACAAACATCAGCAGAGAGAATAATTGGAAGGTCCTTTACAAAAACAACTGTTAGGACTATTTGGAGAGAGCCAGCAATGTATGAACTTGTCCCCACTTGCTGAGAAAGCCAGGAGTTGTTCTGTTGAACCAGCCTTAGTCACACAGCAGAAAAGCCTCCCAGCCCGGCTCATGACGGGTCTTGTCATAATTCAGCTGGAGCCACTGGTAAATATCCACCTGTCTATTACTCATTAATAGAGAGAGACAGGATGTCAGCTGTTTCCTTGACTTGGAGAAACAAAGGCTTTTACCACCTTCTGGCTTACTCTCAAAGTGATATTAGAAACAATAAAGCAGACAAAGATTTTAAAAGGACAGGAAGATGCCATGTCAAAAATAAAAATAAATCATCATTGTCTGATGGAAACAAAGATTACAGCCTTTAACTTGCTTTACAGGTTTTGATAATTCACCTTTCTATGTGAAGTATCACCCCAATATCATCTTCTTGGAAGATGAGGAAAAACAAAAGTCTCCAAATTGATTTACAAATTAGGAGCAGACACTTCTCCAAGGAGGACACACAGATGGCCCATAGACTGAGCATTATAAAAAAAATGCTCACATCACTTGCCATCAGAGTGATGCGAACTAAAACCACAATGAGGTATCGCCTCACACCTGTCAGAGTGGCTTTCATTAATAAATGGACAAACAACAAGTACTGGCAAGGATGTGGAGAAAAGGGAACCCTAATACATTGTTGGTGGCAACGCAGGCTGGTGCAGGCCCTATAGGAAACAGTATGGAATTTTCTCAAGAAATCAAAAATGGAACTGCCTCTTGACCAGCAATTCACTGCTGGGAATATACCTTAAGAACCCCAAAACACCAATTCAAAAGAATTTATACACCCACATATTCATAGCAGCACTATTTACCTAGTAGCGAAGATTTGGAAACAGTTTAAGTGCCCATCAGCAGATGAGTGGATCAAAACTGTGGTACATTTACACAATGGAATACTATGCAGCAGAAGGAAAGAAGGAATTCCTATCTTTTGTGATGGCATGGATGGAACTGGAGACTGTTATGTTAAGTGAAAAAAGTTGGTCAGAGAAAGACAAATACCATACTATCTCACTTATAAGAGGAATCTAATGAACAAAATAAACTAATAAACACAATAGAACCAGAGGTATAAAATCATGGAACAGAGTGGCAGCTGTAAGAGGGCAGGGGATACATGAAGACTGATTGAAAGAGGGTGAAGGGATTCAAAAAAACATGCACGTGGTCTGTCCAGGAAAAGCCCAGCCATTGTCAATATAGGGGGAACAGTTTGCGCAACATCTGTGTAAACTGGCCACCAAAGAGAGTGGACTGGAATGCGCATGTGTGAACAATGACTTCACTGTAGTTGTCATTAGGTGTGGTAGACACCATTAAGTGAGCATGTGCACTGTGTGGCCATCACATTCAAAGTGACTGAGCAAGTAGAGCAACGAATTTGCATCAAATTTTGCGTTAAGCTTGAACAGTCCTCCATGGAAACTATTCAGATGATTCAGAAGGCCACAGCTGTGGACAACTGGTGATTGGCAGCTTCATCATGATAACACACCCACTCACACATCATGTCTTGTGCAGAATTTTTTGGCAAAACCTCAAATCATTCAGGTGACTCAGTCCCCCTATAGCCCAGATTTGGTGCCTTGTGACTTCTGGCTTTTCCTAAAACTAAAATCACCTTTGAAAGGGAAGAGATTTCAGACCATTGATGAGGTTCAGGAAAATATGATGGGGCAGCTGATGGCGATTGGGAGAACTGTGTGAGGTCCCAAGGCACCTACTTTGAAGGGGACTGAGGCATCATTGTCCTATTTACAATATTTTTTGCAGCTTGTATCTTCTTCACTTAATGTCTCTATTTTTTTCATATTAAATGGCAGGATACCTTCTGGGCAGACCTCATCATATGAAGAACCCATGGACGTGGACGACAGTGTGGGGACTGATGATGGAAGAAGGGGTGGGCTGGGTGAATGGGAGTGAAGAGGGAAAAAGTGGGACAACTGGAATAGCATAAACAATAAAATATTTTTTAAAAAAAGAAAAAGGAGGAAAACAAGTCTCCAAACTGATTTACATATTAGGAAACTTTATTCTGCTAAAGCTGATAGGTGTTTTGATTTTTGGTTGTTATTAGCCCCCATCACTGATAATTAGATCACACAACTGGTCTTGACTTCTGTTTGGGCAGCAAGTAATTATGTCATAATATATTTAGTTATGATATGATTAGAGATCTTCCAACTTCAATTTTAAGCAGAAGTGCTGCTGCCTTCAATTTTAATCCCAGAATGCACTTCCTGTATCAATTACACTAGTGGTTATAATATACAAACATGAAAATTCAGTAGTTCAACCCAACAGTCCAGGATGTTTCAGGAGAACAGAGAGCTCTCCACCACAGGGAATCAAGAACCTGGGCTCTGTCTTTAATAAGGTTCCACCATTGCTTAGAACCATGTCATTACCTGCATTCAGTGGTGGGAGGGGACAGGGAACAAAGGCACAGCACTGATCAATACCTTGGCCTAGAAGTGAGACATCACAGGTGTGGCCTGCCCTAGCAAGGCGACTCAAACACATCTGTTGAAAGGTCATCCGTGTGCAGTGGGGAAGAGAGGGAAAGAGGGGCCAGACGAATGCACGGAGGCACTGCAGTGGCCCAGGAACGAATGGATGGTGTCTTGGAAAATGCAAGCAGCAGCAGAACAGAGCTGTGTTATGTTTCAGAGGTAGACTGATAGGACTCGCCAACAAACTAACTTTGAAGGGTAAGAGAAAGAAGGGACTTGCCCTTGCTGGTGTGGCTCAGTTGGTTGGAGTATGGTCCTGTACTCCAAAGGGTCTCAGGCTTGATTCCCAGTCAGGGACCATCCATATCTAGCTGTGGGTTCACTACCTGGTTGGGGGCACCTATGTTTCCCTCCCTCTCCCTCCCTTTCCCTCTCTCTAAAATCAATATGCATGTCCTTGGGTGAGGATTTTTAAAAAGAGAGAAAAGGAGGGATTACTTTTTGTCTTTATAGGCTTCTGGCTTTTGTAACAAGCCTTTAGAAATGGTGTCTTTTTCAAGTGTTCACCCACCCAGGTGGTGAAACCTGGCTGGCTTTTTGAATTAGGAAGGAATGGAACTTAACCCATTTTATAGTGACCGTATTTCTCAATGATAAGATGCATTTTTCCATATTTTAATGTTTCTGAAGCCAGGATGTGTCTTAACATCAACACCGAAGGAAAGCTCCAGAGAAGTCAGCTGTGACAACACTGTCATCACTTGTAAATATGCATGTGAACTTAGCCCAGGGTAAAGGCATCTGCTTGTCAAATCACCAAGTCACCGAGGTTATTTGCACTGATTGCACAACAAATGGTAGGTTTTAGCATGTTTCATTTAACATGTTTACATAGGGATTACACTAGAAAGCAGTCTAGGAACAATAAGGTATTGTATATGCAGAACACCATGAAATAATCTAAATAAATAAATAAATAAATAAAGCTGGAGAACACAATTTACCACAAATGAAGCACCTACTTGACTGTGGAAAACTGCTTGTTTTAACCTAAAACAATGAGCTAGTGTGTTCCAGCCTCTAAAACCTCAAAGGAGCCACAAGAGGATAAACTGGGGCTGAGGCAGTGGGAGGAGTGGCAGAAAGAAGGATCTCTGAGTTATGTGTAAATGTATAAATGCCTGTCATACAGCAGGTAAGCTGTTTTTTTTAAGTATATCTTATTGATTATGCTTTACAGTTGTCCTGATTTTCCCCATTTGCCCCCCTCTGCCCAGTGGCCCCCTTCCTTCCAGCAATCCCCCACCCCCTTAGTTCATGCCCATGGGTCATGCATATGAGTTCTTTGGCTTCTCCATTTCCCATACTGTTCTTAACATCACCCTATTTTGCAACTACAAATAACCAATGTTGTAGGTTCTTGCTTTTCAACACTTTGAATACTTCTTGCCAGTCCCTTCTTGTCTGCAAAGTTTCTTATGAGAAATCAGCTGCTAGTCTTATGGGAACTCCTTTGTAGGTAACTCTGCTTTTCTCCTGCTGCTTTTAAGATTTTCTCTTTATCTTTAACCTTTAGCATTTTAATTATGATGTGTCTTGGGGTGGCCCTCTTTGGGTCCAACTTGTTTGGGACTCTGTGCTTCCTGGACTTGTATGTCTATTTCCTTTGCCAAATTAGGCGTTTTCTTTCATTATTTTTTGAAATAAGTTTTCATTTTTTTGCTTTTGCTCTTCTCCTTCTGGCACCCCTATGATTCAGATATTGGCACGTCTGGAGATGTCCCAAAGGCTTCTTATATCATCGTTATGTTTTTGGATTCTTGTTTCTTCTGTTCTGGTTGAATGCTTATTTCTTCATGTTCCAAATCATTGATTTGAATCCTGGCTTCCTTCCCTTCACTGTTGGTTCCCTGTGGATTTTTCTTTATTTCACTTAGAGTAACTTTCATTTCTTCCTTTATGTTATTGTCATACTCAATGAGTTCTCTGAGCATCCTGATCACCAGCATTTTGAACTATGGATATGATAGGTTGGCTATCTCCATTTCATTTAGTTCTTTTTCTGGGGTTTTACTCTGTTCTTTCACTTGGGCCATATTTCTTTGTCTCCTCAATTTTGCAGCCTCCCTGTGTTTGTTTCTGTGTATTAGGAAGAGCTGTTTTGATTCCCTTAGTGCACCTGTTAAGTTGTATGGGGCGGAGCATCAGCTATTTTGCTTGGGTGGGGCACACACTTCACTGTTTCGTGACTCTGTGTTGGAAGAAGTCTCAGGGAGGGGACAATGCTGATGCCTGGCATCTGGAGGTTTGCCTGGCACTCGCTCCATTTCCAATCACTTCACTCACTTCCTATATGTGGTAGTAGCTGTTGCCTTGGTGATGAATTCCAGCATGGGTGGGTTTACATATGTTCTAAGTCCATGCAGGTCCTTTAAATGGACTCTCCTGAAAAAACAGCAGTTTCTTCTGCCACCCTGACCCCCACTGGTTTTTACAGCCAAAAGTTATAGGGCTTTATCTTCCTGGTGCTGGCACCCTGGCCTGTGCGGTCTGGCCTGGGGCTGGGATCATTGGCTCCCAAGGTATCCCTCCCAATTTTTATCCACCACATGTGAATGTGGACCACCAGTACTACCACTGCTGCTGCCTCTCTGCCCCTCCTACCCATCTGGATGAATGTGGCTTCCGTAAATCTTTGGTTGTCAGACTTCCATTCAGTTTGGTTTTCTGACAGTTCTGGGTGTTATTTGTTTTGAGGTTTGATGAATTTCAATTAATTGTAGTAAGATGATATGTTTGACAGATCACTGGTACTTCTCCGCTTTAGCAAGAAAAAAGGGGGGCCTTGACTGCCTTGTTGAGGGGAGGCGCCCTCCCACCCCACCACCTCCAGTCCCAAAGAAAGCTCAGTAGACACGGGGCATCTAATATCTAAACCCTACCAAATAGGCCATCAAGCAGGACAATGAGAGAGAGAGACAGAGAGAGAGAGAAAACCAACTCTTTGTATTTCAGGAGGTTGACAGAGCCTGATCTCTGGATGGGTGAGCAGAGCTGACAAGCAGCAGCTAACCTGTGCACAGTAACACGGGGTGGAGGAGCTGAACACCTGGCACTGAGAAGGAGCATCACTCATCAGGCACGGCACTGATGTAAGCAGCAGCTGCAACACACCATGCCGCCCCACGCCCAGAACTAGGTGTGGAAAGAAACAAAGGCCAACCAAATGAGAAAAGGCAAAGGCTATTCATTCAGACTTGCTAGAGCAAAGGGGTTCAGCACTGTCACTTGTATTTCAGCAGAGACTCCAAGGCAGGCACAGAAATGGGAAAGCTTTAGAGCGGAAAAGAGGGAAGGCTTCGGTATGCCCAGTTTGGAGGCTGTTGGTACCAGAGAGTTAAATTTTGTTCACTGAAGCAGGCCATCCTGGGTAGGCATCCTATGTGGGCATCCTATGGTTATGGATACTTGTTGGCTTTCTCTGGTTGGTCCTAATTTGGAAGCAAAGGCAAAAATTAGGAAAGCTGTTAGTTATTAATCAAGTCCTGGACATTTGGAATTGACTGTTCCAGGGTTGTTTGGGGGTGGGGTGTTCTGGGCTAGATGTTAGAAATAGTGGTCTGACTTCCTACGAGTCTGACATAAATAGTAGTAGGCTGGTTACTGGAGATGACTGGGGTTTTGGGCTGGTTGCTACAGGTTGTGGGGCAGAGTTCTATTTTATGCATGGTCTGACCATTATCCATTTGTATATTTCAGTTTCCCATAGGGCTCTGGAGACCTTAGCCCCAAGGGGAACCAGCAGGGGCTCAGGCGGAGAAGGTCCACGCTTGGCGGCAGCACCACCTGACTTAGCAGAAGTTTGTAGCAGCCCAGTCCTACAGGAGGACAATGTTCATGGTGTCACAGGGCCACGGCAGGAGAAGATACCTGCTGTGGGACTTACCCAGATAAGTGCTGAGCGAGTAGTTATTACAGAACTTTTGAGGAAGCCTAGAAGTGTAATGCAACTAAACATGGACCTGACCTGGACTGGGGGTAGGGCAGATGGGAGGAGAACATAATTCAGCAAAGCAACTAAATTTTTGATAGGACAAAACCTCTATAAATATCACTTTACCCATCAATTTCACTTTCATTGTAATTATGATATACCTATGAGTGTAATTAAGCAAGAGGCCTTTATTATTAAAAAATATATATTTGCTAACAGGACTAGGTTTAATGTTGGAATATCAATGATAACCTCACATGAAGTGTTCTTGCACATACCCCACAGTTCTTAATGAAAGTAGCACAGATTTATATACATACTTTATTATAAGAAAAATAATTACAGAAATGCCAACTCAGGAAATAAAAATGCTATCAATATTGCAACACTAGTGACAAGTAATGGGGGTCAAGTGTAAAGACAGTGCAGATGGGATTGAGAATTTCCTTGAAGGATCTATTTCTCCTTAACATCGTATTTTAGTTGAGGATACCATCGATAAAAAAGAATTCCTTTAACATATTTTTTGATCAATAATTACTTGAAGATGCTCAGCAGTTGATCTGGGGTGACCTCCCATGACCCAGTGCCGCACTCATTGTTGGCCCATCCTGAGCAAGGCACTGCCCATGTTATTCGTTCTTTTTTTAAACACTAGAATTCCGTCTGCTACAACCACTCTGCTCTCTCACGCAGTGTTTTCTAGTACGTGTTAGGACGCCCCGACACAATAGGTATGATTGTTCCCACTTTACTGGAAGGGAAACTGAGGCTTAGAGAGGCTCTGAGATGAAATCAAAGTCACACAGCCAGTGTGAGAGCCGGTCTCAGCTTTGTCTTCCTCTTCGGAGCTCCTGCCCTTTCTCCTCTTTGTTTTCAAGTGACAACCTTCCTTCGGGGGAAAAATGATTTAATCAGACTCTTATCAGATATACTAGATTATATACAAAAATGGGTATGGCGCTTCAAAGTGTTTACTTCCGGCGCTAATTACCTATTTCAACTTGGAACTCTTACGAAAACTGCCTGCAGAGCCTGTTTGCAGCTGGAGCAGAGGACGCACCTCAGGCTTGTTGTAGTCAGCCCCCTCCCAGCTGCATTAAGCAGCTGCCTCTGTCTCCACGTGAGTTTAGGGGCATGAAAAGCCTCAGTGTCTCCCCAGATAACTCTGTCACCCACTGGGTGAAGTCTGAAATCCCCCCAATAAGAGCTTAATCCTTTTAATTTAGAAGTTTGATCCTGTGTTAAAATGGAAAACCCTGAAAGAAGAATAACAAAGGATCTGAAAGGAGAGTAGCTAGCCGGAGGGCTCTCACTGCGGTGTATACTAATTCCGTCTTACCCCATGGTGGAATGCTCATTTTACTCACATTTTTCCCCTCACTGTGGCTCCTTAGAGAAAAAAAATCCATGCTAGATTTTTATTATACATGTCTACGCTTAATGTCTTACTGGCCCAAGGTAATTCGTATTTTTAACAGTAGCTGTCTAGAAACACATCCTGAGTGGTAAAATTTTCAGGCCAATAGTAGAAAATATTTTTGCAGAGGTATCTTCCTATCCTGATAATCACTCTTTTTGAATCTCTGGAATCCACGTATGGTGTTGGAGAACCAATCAGGTTTTACATGGATACTTGTTTTGTAGGTCAAAATACCTAGGAAATTTCAATATATACAAATTTTTCAAAAGAAGAATAGTGGAATTACGATGAATTTTTTATTTAGCATGGAAGTCTTTCAAAAAATAAGTATTAAGACTTCATTTGCTATTCATTTGGCAACCACGAAGGACTATTTATTTCATTACATGTAACAGAAATTCCAGAAAATCCTATTTCCAAAACACAGAACAGGAAGTTTTGGAATTTAGAATATGGATGGTCTTGTTTACTTACAGAACCAAACAGAAAGCCCTAAACCCAACCACTCAATTTAGTGCCCGAACGATCCTAAACCCTTGTCAAATGCACCCTTCACTTTGTGCTGCGCAGAAATGCAGGGCAGGTGTGAAAAGAAGAAACAGCCACATTCGAGCTTGTGGAACTGAAGCCTCACATGACAAAACAGACCATGTTACATTTCCATTCGTCATTTCCTCAAGTTCTGTCATTCACTTCACATGTCCTTACTGCTTCAGAAAGCTATTGGATAGAAAGCTTTCTTCAAAGAGGCACTGGTTAGGATATACGAGATGTGTTTTACTTACTCTGCTTCTCTCCTGATCCACGTGGCAGGGAAACAGATTTCTTCTCACACCCAGCCTGTCCTGACCAGTACTGGAAGCAAAAGGAAAAACCAAACACAAATCCATAATCACTCTGCTTAATCTTTCATCTTGATTTTGTCCCTACCCAGCGGGTCTATAAGAATATTAAGAGATTTTTTTTAATGGGAAGAATAAAGCAAAGAGAGAGGAAGGAACAAAAGAAAGAAAAGAAAATAGGCATTTTAAAACAGGATTGCACCTGCTTCCGGTAAAGCAAGAAAATTGAAAGCAGACCCTCTTTGCCCTCTCCTCCTTCAAGCACATGGTCAAATGATTCACAAAGTGATTTGCAAAGAATCTTTGCCTTTCTTTATATATTCTCCACTCTTAATGACTCAATAGCTTCAGTAAGTTTTCTGGTTCTTGGGCTCACCTCCTGAGATTCTGTTTGAATGATATTAACATTTGCCCACTGGGAATAGGACTGATATCATCAACGTAACAAGGGCTATGAAATTTGAGACAGGCTGTGGGAAAATGTTGTCTCAACGGATAATACTATATTTCTGTTCCTCTTTTCTGAGCCAGCATGTCAGAAAGATAAGTCTCTGAAGGCACATGAGTTCCTTCCCCTGCCCCGGCGGCACACTGCCTGGCAGATGGCCGCGTGTGGACTAGTGTTCTTCAGTAACATAAGTGTGGGATGGAACCGAAGCCAAGTCATTGCCTTCACTTTTTTCCTTAATCAGAGAAACAGCCTTCAAACCCATGACCCCGTTTTTAAACAGTAAAATGTTTTTTCAAAAATCCTGGGTCATTTTAAGTAACAAACAAGGGAGAGACTGTATGTATTTACCCCTAGCTACAAAGAGCACTCTATAAGAACAGAAATTATTGATAAACTAATAGATATTTTTCAAGCTGTATTTTTCCTTCCTTAAAAAATATTTTATTCTGTCTCATACAAACCAAATAGTATATAAATATATATATATATTTTTATGTGGAATGGGTATGGAGAAATAAATGATGCTAATGTATTAGAGGGTCCCTGGGCACCTCTCCCTGGTCAGCTCTTCCCTCTCTCCAAGGGTAATCACCATCCTGAGTTTATTAATCATTCCTTCTTTTTAATAGAATTTCTTCATATATGTGAATCAAAAAACAATTTATTGTTTAGCTTTGTCCATTTTTTTTAGTTTTACATAAACAAAAGCACGCAGTATGCATGCTTACATGATTTGCTTCTTTCACTCAAGTTTTATAGATTGTTTCACTCAATAGCTCTGGCTGGTGCAGCTCAGTGGATTAAGTGTCAGCCTGAGAACCAACGGGTGGCTGGTTCGATTCCCAGTCAGGGTACATGCCTAGGTTGCAGGTCAGGTCCCCAGTAAGTGGTGCGTGAGAGGCAACTACACATTGATGTTTCTTTCCCTTCCTCTCCTTTAAAATAAATAAATACATACATACATACATACATACATACATAAATTTTTAAAAGATCCTGTCACTCAATATTTAAGGTTTAAGATCTGTGTTGACACTAGTAGCTTTCATTCAATCATGTGCACAGCTATGAAGCATGGTATAAATTCACCAAACTGCATACATTCCATAGTTGGTGAACATTAGGAGTTTTTTTGGTTCTCGATTTTTCAGACCTATGCAACTATAAGCATTTTTTGTGCATGTCTTATAATGGTCATATGTGAGAATTCTTCCAGGAGTCCTAAACATGAATTTTACCTTTATCATCTCAGGCTAAACTGTTTTTGCTGAAGCTCGACCAGTGAACACTCCCCCTAACAGTAAGTGAGATTTCCATTTACCCATACTTTTTCCAATGCTTGTATAGCTAACTTTATTTTTGCCAGGCTGGTAAGTGTTAAATGTCCTCATTTAAGTTTTATACATTATCTGAGTTGTTACTAAGGAAATTAAACATCTTTTTGTATCTCTATGAGCCAGTGATACATCCAATTCTTTGAAAGTCTGTTCAAGTGTTCTGCCTACTTTACTATTGAGTGAATTTCTGTGTATTTAATCGTATTTTTCTCTCTGCAATTGGTAAGTATCTTAGTAGAGGTACTTTGGACTGTATTAATATCCTATTTCTTTTTACACTTTTACCCACTGATTTTAGCATTTTTCTTGCAATAATTTTTACCGAGATGATTGCCTAATGTGCTATTTATTTTTCTATCATTCCTTCTACATGTCAATTTAAATTCTCATAAAAAGGGTTATCCCTTATCCCCACTGATTTATTTACAAACATATGGACTCATGAATATTAAGTTTAATCTATGGACAATAATCCAACACTGTTATTAAATATTTTGTTCTTAAAATTCATACAGTTTTGGCTTTTGAAGCTTATTTACGTTGAGTCTTGTGTCCTTTTGACATTGTTTTTCCCACTTTCTTTTTTCTCAGGTACCACAGGGTAGTCCAGGATTATCTTGGGTGTTTCCTGCTCTGATCCTGTAACCAACCATTCCTCTGAGAATGCTTAGCTCCCCCTATTGGAGGATGGTGTCTGGGTGCTAGGTTTTCTCATTGCTACTAGGATGAAATTGCTCCTAGGCCTCTCAGCAGGCAGAACTAGGCATCTATGTATACTAACTCCCACTTAAACACAGAGACATCAGTTTGTCATTCCATTTATTGGTTGATTCTTATATGTGCCCTGACTGGGCATCAAGCTCACAACCTTGGCCTATTGGGATGATGCTCTATAACCAACTGAGTTACTCGGCCAATGCCTTGCACCACAGAATTTTAGTAATCAGTTTATTTCTGCCTCGAGGTGAAACAGGTTGAAAGTCGGTGCTCTAAAGATTCCTCTAGAAGAGGTGATAGGTACTGAATTCCCAAAGTTCTCGTATGCTGAGAATTGTTTTGCTATAGCCTTCGTAGTTGACAGACACTTGGTTAAATGAAAAATCCTTGCCTTCACTCTTTTCACTGACTTTTTTTAATGCACTCCCTTGTTGCCTTTGCTTAACAGATGAGCTTTTCCAAAGTCTGATGCCAATCTAATTGTTTTTCCTTTGAAAGTTAATTGACTGTTTTACCTTGAAAAGTTTATGTTAATTTTTGAAACCTAATAATTTATTGATAAGTTATATGGAGTTTTGTATATAATTGTGTTACCTGAGACAAATATATTCAGCCTTTCTTTCCCTTTCTGTCCATCAATCTGACAGTGTGACTGCCTGGGCAGGACCGCCATCCTGACTATAGCCCAGGTCAGCCCTACTGCCTGCAAATAATTCTCCAGTTCATGGCTCTGCGGTGTTGCCCTCTGAGTCACCCTGTGAGTCCAAGGTTACAGAATAACAGATTTCTGAGTTCATTCCTATTGATAGTAATTTGAAAACCCCAAGTCCTTTCTTCACTTTGTGCTGGCTCTGCCTTTTCAGCCCATGCTGCTGTAACAGATATTTAATTTGCCAGTATAAATGGCTAAGACAGAGGGCAATAAATTAAAAGTATACTAAGCACTTAAAGAGGTCATTAAGAAAATAAGCAGTTTTAGGCTCGGATGCATAACGCATAATTTGCCCTTCACTAGTTCTGCAGACCTGGGCTCCTGCAAGCTCTCTGACAATGTAGATGAGAGACATCAAGGAGTAAACATCTAAAATACTTCCAGAGCCTGATACATAGTGAAAACTAAGTACGTTTTGGTTATGGGCAAGGGTTGTTGTTTTTCCCCACACGGCATTTGTATGCACCATGAGCAACTTAACAAGAAAAGATCGGCGGCAAGAACCGAGCAAAAAGAAAAGAACACCAAGCTATTTAGCCATGTGGACCAACAGTTTTAAAAATAAATATAAGTAGTGGTAGAAGTTTTCTTGCAAAAATCATAGTTTTTAGGTAAAATCATAATCATCTAATAGCAAAAACAAAACAAAAAACGCTGTACCTTCAGTTAGAAGCCCTGGCTCCTCAGACTAGCAGCCACCTGACGGGAGTAGCACACCCCTCCCCGGGCCTACTTTCCCTGCCAAAGGGGAGTTCTCTCTCCGTAGTTGTTGTCATTACGAAACAGACAAGATGCCCATGATGTATTACAGAATTATACACCTGAAACCTACACAGTTTTATTAATCAATGTCACCCCCAATTAATTCAAAAAAGAGAAAAGAAGAAGAAAACTAGATAAGGAAGCCGTCCAAAGGGGAAGAGAACCCTCACCGAGCACCCACTGTGTGTCAGAGGCTTGAGACCAGCATCTCACGTAAACCTCCCGGGAACCCTGCGAGGGGAGCGACTACTGTGAGCCGCTTACACATGGTGAAACTGGGACTCGGAAAGCTGAAGAAACTTGTTTTGGGCTACCTGCCAAAGGGTCCGGCCGGATTTGAATCTGGATGTGTCTCCAGCCGACACGTTTTTCTCATGAGGCTGCACTGGAAAACTATCATCCTCCTGGAATTGTCCTTTCTTGGACCCTGTTTGTTAGGTTGAATGGGGTCACCCTGGAGAGACTGAATCCTGCAAGCTCATGTGCTCACGGAGGTGAGGGGTGAGGGGTGGGGTGAGGGGGGCAAAGCTGGTGCTGGGAGCACAGTCAGGGAGCCAGAGCAGAGGAGGGCAACACAGTCAGGAAGATAAATGCAGGAAACCTAAAAGACAACATCTGGATGGAAAGGCATCTGCAAGGGACCAGAGGCAAGGAGCCTTGCAGCCAAGGCAGATATATCTGTCCCAGCATAAGGACACCAGCAGCAGATAGTGGGACCTCTGCCTTCGGTTAGAATCAGGGGGCAGGAGAGATTGTTATTATTCCCTATGCCTAGTAGATAGTAGGTGCTCAGTGAATAATTGTGAGATAAATAATGGGGGTCTGAAAATAAAACAACGGGGTTACAGAACATTACTAAGACAGTGAAGCTCAGAAATCAGAAGTAGAAACCATGTCCACCTAGTAGGCAAAAGTGATTTAGGGCTG
The DNA here is from genome assembly GCA_004024845.1 of Tonatia bakeri. Taxonomy (NCBI): domain Eukaryota; kingdom Metazoa; phylum Chordata; class Mammalia; order Chiroptera; family Phyllostomidae; genus Tonatia; species Tonatia bakeri. Next base: position 145,493 of record PVIA01001804.1, read on the forward strand.
TGTCAAGAAATCCCTTCCCAGAGTGACATCTTCCAGAAAGTAAAAAATGGGCCTTGGAATTCAGGTGAGGTTAGACCTCAGGTGGGAAGACCTGACTACAAGTGGCCTGACTACAGTGGGAAAAAGCCTAGGGGAGGAAAAAAATCAAGTCCATACCTTCCCTGAAGTTCACCTCGTATTGCTTCATGAAAGTCCTAACCTGTCCTAACCCCATTCCAACTGCCTGTAATGATGTTCTACCTGCAGCCTCCCTGCTAGATCAGGGAGCATCGGGCGGGCATCCTGGCATGTTTGCATATGGAGTCTGAAACCATCCTCTGTCTTCAGGTATCCAAATCTTCATTCTCAAAGTTCACTTTGGAGGCAAGATCCTAGCTCTTAACTCCAGCTGTCTCCCCTGGAATTCAGTCTGTGTTCCTGTGCGCTCCAGTCTCTGGTGGCCCTTTTATTTATCCCAAACCCAAATTTCATCACCTGAATCCCTTTCGGTACAAAGCATTGACATTACTGAAAAAATCATCCAGGCTGCACCGTTATGTCCCCTGATGGATAAGAACCTCCACATTGAGTCCTCCCTGGGACTGGACCCCAGCCTCTTCCCTACTCTGTGAACTTACGGGAAGGACTTGGCCTCACACAGTCCCATACCCGGTTTCACTCCCTCCCCGCTTCCTGTCTCCTCGTGTCAATGATCTGTCTCTCTCGTCACTCCAGCCCTACACTCTGGCAGGAGCAGCCATTTGATTTCACGCAGAACCGACTGTTTGTGAAATGCGGGTGATACGTCTTTATGTTCCCAAAGATGAGCTCTGGATAGTTACTTATTTCAGAACCTCTTAACTCAGTTGAGCATAAGGTCCTACAAACCATTAGAAGGCTGTGGACTTTAGTTTGTGGAAAAAACTCATAATCTCCTGTAGTTATTAAAAGTAGCCAAATAAAGGTCTCTGCGGTCTGTCAGTATCTCTGACTTCAAACACTGAGAACATCATGTATAAATGGAGGTGGACAAAGGAGTTGGATAACGATGTTCTAAAAGGACATTTAATCAGCCAGTATCCTCTGTACAGCAGGAAAAGAACCATTATTAGTTCAGAGATTTGTAACTACTTCTTTTATGATTTGAGCTTAATCATCAGTAAATCTACTGGACATATATCTATCCAACAGGAAATAATTCAGAGTAAAACCAAGCATCCTCTCTCCTCATTTTAATCCCTGATACAAAATGCAAAAACTCCTAAAATATCAAATCGTTCATAGCAATTTCCCATATTAACTCAGAATATGTCACAGCAAAGAGTAACAGAACACTTAATTACTATATATTCTAAAAAGTGGATAAAAAGAACCACTAAATAGATTGATTTGAGAAAGCATAAAAGGCAGATGTCATCAAAAAGATTATACTTTGAATTTTGTTTCACGTAAGGGTAAAAGCAGCTTTTCTTTGGCCCTACTATATTTTTTCAGAGGACCCGACATATTTTTACCCCTCAGAAAACTACTGAATATGGGAATAAAAACACAAATAAAATACCTTCTAGCTTCTTTTCAGTTTCTAACACACACTCTCGAGTTCATGCTGTGGCTATCGGGGAAGTCTGTGGACAATAAAGCTGATCAGAAATGCAGGTCAATGGGCTTGCTGGGCAGGGGTCAGACCGGAAGTGCCATGGGACCGTGACTGACGGAAACAAACACCGATGAAGAAAACACACCGCAGAAAAGACAGCGACAAAGTTCCCGAGTTCTATACTCTACCGTGGCCAAGTTTGGAGAAAACCGATACACACATGACATGTTTCAGCAAATGGGTAAGTTCCAGAGCCTCTTTTAACCTTTCCTCAACCCTGCTTATACAATCTGGATGACAGGCAATGAGGGTCACTGGGAGAAATGACATTTCTAATTGTAAAAAAAATTACATTCTTGATGTTATAATACCAAGGGTATTCTAGTTAAAAAAATGTACAGTGGACCACATGAGGTCACAAAGTAGAGAAAAAAATTTGAGCCCTGGCTGGTGTATCAGTGGATTGAGTGCCAGCCTGTGACCTGAAAGATTGCTGGTTCAATTCCTGGTCAGGGCACATGCCTGGGTTCTGGGCCAAGTCCCAGTTTGGGGGCATGTGAGAGGCAACCAACTGCACATGGATGTTTTTATTCCTCTTTTTCTCCTTCCCTTCCCATCTCTTTAAAATAAATGAAAACCTTTAAAACAAATTGAGAATTACAGTAAAACCTCTTAAAATTATTGTCTTTCAAACAACTGCAGTAAAATATGCATAATAGAAAGTTTACCATTTTAACGGTACAGTTTAGCATTAACTACATTCACACTGATGTTCACCCAATCTCCAGAAGTCTTTTCATCTTGCAGAACTGGTACTATTTCTGTATCCATCAAACAATGATTCCTCAGCCTCCCTCCCCGCAGCCCCTGACACCCAGCATTCCACTTCCTATCTCAATTAATGTGACTACTCCAGGTACTTCATATGTAGGTAGAGTCACACAGTATGTATCTTATTGTGACTGACTTATTTCACTTTGCACAATACCCTCAGTGCTGATCATGTTGTACATGTGTCAGCATCTCCTTCTTTTGAGGCTGCAGAGTAGTTCACCGTATGTGTAGACCACATTTTGTCTGTTGTTCACCCATCAGGGGACACTTGGGTTGCTTCCACCACTTGGCTGTTGTGAATAATGCTGCCATGAACTAGTCTTTCTGTTTCAATCCTGCATTTACCTATGCCTCAGATCCACGCTCATGAAAAAACTGCAACATCAAGCCGCTCGTGCCTGTTGAAGGGGAAGACTAACCACAAAAATGTAACATAGTTTAATATTTTAGCAGAAGATACATTTTAAAAAGGCACAGTCTCCAAACATTATACTCCATGCTCAGAAATTTTTCTTTTTTTTTATTTAAGTGAAAGCAATTGCATTATTTAAGAACATTTTAAGTCACTCTTTGTTAATATACTCAATATCTATTGGTCAATATGTCAGTATGTGAGCTCTTGATTCTAAGCAGGAGAGATAGCTAACTACCTGCGTTTCTGAAAGAAGGCATATCTATCACAACAGTCACCATTGTATCCTAAGGTAAATTAAGAATAAATAAATAGATTCAAAAATGATTTTTTTAATATAAGGACACACAAGGAAAAAGGAAAAATATATGATTGGAAAATTCTAGACATCCAAAGACTGAAATGTAACAGTATCAGAACATGGATAAGCATTTTTTAAAAGCAAGTTGCAAGTAAAAAAAGAAAAAAAGCAATTCCTATTAAAACAGGTGCTCACATTCCACTAAATCACTACGACAACTGTTGGAACGGCATGGTTAGTTTTCCGCTAGGATCAGTGAAAAGGATCCCTGAAAACCTGGAGAGGATTCAGGGTAATAGCTCCTGACTCTCACGTTTAAGCTAGCTTTAAAAAAAGTTACTCCAGTTCTAATCGATGGAGTGCATTTGTGCGGAACCTAAAATTAACATACAATAAAAAGATTGTTAAAAAAATGACCACTATTGACATATACATCAAATAATTACATTTGGAGTCAAGAAACTATTTTCTAACTGAAATGAAGATAGAGTCTCGCTCTATTTGGGAGTAGAAATCTGACACTGTTACCTTCACTTGCTCAGGGGTGTGTGAACTTCACAATTTTTATTTCACTGTAAGAGTCTGATCAATACTGACAAATGTGTGTGCAAATACAAAATCCCAAAAGGCCACTAACGGAAGGGAGGAGGAACATTTATTAATACCTTTTCTGTACTAGGCGCAATATTAGATGTCTTTATATGTTTTTCACATAAGCCTTTAACAACTCTGGAAGGAGGCAATGAGGCAGGATAATAAGAAGCTAGGAAAATTCTTTAGCAAGTGCAATGGGGAAACTGAGACATATGCTGATTCACACTGGCCTCATCTAGCACCCTGACCCATCTGCCTCCTTCTCCCTTGCATGACTGCTCCTTTAAGCATTAAGCCCTTAGGATAATGAGGCTCTGATCAACATCCAATAATACTAAAAACAAAGCCTTGGGTCTGTTGAGCACAGGGACAGAGTTTTGGTCAAACTGGAGATAATATCTAAGCCTCAGTTGTGCTTTCAGCTTCAGGCCCGGAAAAGTCAGCAAAACCAGACAAAGCAACACCGTGACTGGCCTCAGGACCAGGTGCCACGACCAATGACAACCCACCCTAGTGCCAAGCAATCAGTAGAGACCACAACCCTGACACTAAATGCTCATTTTGATGAAGCAGCATATTAGACACACCTGGAGAGCTTATGAATATTCTACTGAAATCATCCCCCGGGGACTTCCTCTGAAATTCCTGCCTTCAGAGCAGGTAAAAACCCTTAAGACAAAGGACCCAGTGTGCACTGTCTCTCTAGAGCATGCCCGTGCCTTCTTTCTTCACATGTGTATATTTTTGCTTCTTTTCTCCTAAGCTCTAAGAGTCCCATGAGACATGCAACCAGGGGAGCAGCAGGCAGCGGCAGCTCATCCCGGGCTAACCCCCTGAGCCTGTCCCCGGGGCCCTTCTTTTGCCTCCGTAACACGTGTTCTGTGTGCGTGCAGCCCAGCTGGCGCACTTCTTCCTCCTCGGCGACTTTCTTTCTGAGCAGCCTGATCGAATCTTCTCTTCCAGGGGACTTTCACTTTGCATGCTGAATAAACTTCCTCTTGCACTAGAGTTCTTGGCTCTGAATTCTTACTTTGGCAAACTCAAGATCCAAGAGCTGACATTGTTGATGACAAGATTAGCTCCATTTTACAAGTGAAGAAACTGGGGCTTAGAAAAATATCATTTTCCCAGGGTCACACAGCTGGTAAGTGATAAAGCAAAGTTAAATACTCAGTTCTATCTGAAGCTGAAACCCACTCTTCCTTTAACATAATCTTAAATTTTAAAAATTCTACCCTGACTGGTGTGGCTCAGTTGGTTGGATGCCGTTCTGCAAAGCGAAAGGTCACTGGTTCGATTTCTGGGCAGGGTGCAGGCCTGGGCTGCAGTTTCGGTCCCCGGTCAGGGTGAGTACAGAAGGCAACCGATGGATGTTTTTCTCTCACATCAATGTTTCTCGCCCTCTCTTTCTCCCTCCTTTCCCCTCTCCCTAAAGACAAAGATGAAATGGAACACAGTCTCTTTCGGGGGTTCAGAGGAATCGGGAGTCCCATTTCTGGACAGGTATCTAGGATCCAGGCAAACAAAGTACATTCTAGGATTCACGCAGGTGGCCTCCATACTACCTGAGGGGTCCCCTGTTTATTCTTTCCTCCTTAGTTAATCTGCAGGTACTTCTCATGCTATTAGCAGCTCTTTTTCCTAAACTTTCAACCTCCTCATCCCTAAAATCTATCTGTGAGCCTCACACACTAGCACTGCTAGAGAGTAATTGTTTTCAAACTAGGGGTGAGTGTTTTCAAACTAGGGGTGAGTAACTAGGGGTCAGAATATCGAGGGCTGGATGGGTGAAACATCAGAATTTCCTGTGTGATATTTTGAATCTGGACAACGCTGCCCCCATTCTTCCTCTCTCTGATGTCTTGTCTTGTGCCTGTAAGATACTTGCAAAAATCGGGGGGAAAGGCATAACATATGAACTTCGGAAAATTATATCCTACCCTGGGAGAATGGAAATAGGTCAGAACCTGGAACGAAGGGCTTGGAACAGCCCCAAAGTCATCCTGACCCATTGAACTTGATATACCAGTGGCTCCCTGGCTTTTAACTTCCACTGACCAGTAAAAAGTAAAAAAATATTCTTAAAGGAAAAACAATCAAAATTAAGTAGATTGGATTTTAAGACAATTCCTCAGCTGTAAAAGATGTTAACTCCATGAAAAGCCCCCTTCTTTGCTGGAACAAATGGCAACTTTCTGAAGCACATCACAGGAACGCCTGGCCCATACGGTCTATAAAGTGTAATTAGCACCTCACTAGCTGCAAACCAAGCTTCCTTCCTTCCTGCCACATGATCTGTGCGCGCCTGGAGAGGAAGGACGGGAACTGCTCTGCTCACTCCAGGAGAAGAAACTTCTGCTCTGTGTGGGTGAAATGTGATGCCCGAGGCAACAGATCAGGAAACGGTAGAATCAAAAGTAGCACCCGAAACTTCTCTGTGAAATACAGAACCAAGTGTGTTTAGACACATTTGTAACAATTTACAAAGTAAAGGTTGCCTGTTAAGTCTAAAAATAAATTAGGGTTTGCACTTTGTATGTCTCAGAGTGTTTTTGTATTTCACTTTTCTCATAATTTTACTGTGTTCTAAAAAGTACTGGTCCGCAAGAATTTGAAAAGGAAAAAAAAAAATTGTCCACCGCAGGAAGTTTGGGAAGCACTGTTGAACTCTGAAATTCCTCCCCAAAGCAAATCCACCCCCACATGAGTATGGATGAAAATCAATATATATTAGCAATTCCATATACTCTGTCAAAATAGTTTATACGTCATAGCAAATGAAAGGAAACATTCACAAAATATGAGGATGGCCCAACCAGCCTATAAAAGAGGCACAGGATGCACAAAGAGGTGGAGACTACACTTGAAAATAGCAGAAGGACCAAGGACAGAATCTGAACACCAGGGTTAAAGGTCACCATCAAGAAGGCAGGCTGAGTCTGACAAGGCCCAGTTCCTGCTTCGTGGCACACAGACAAAACCACAGCCCTGCCTGACCACAGCCCAGCACTGACCTCTCTAGGTGTCCTCTGGTTGTCCTCTGACTTCCCTCCCAGAGCACACCCAGAGCCATCCTGGTCACCTTGGGTCACTCCACCAATCAGGAACGGTGTCCCTGGCCCCCTGGCTGAATAGGCTTCGTGCAACCCCATCGTGGTTTGTTTGTTTTGTTCTGTTTTATTTTAGATAATACTTGAATTCGGGTTCAATACAATTCACAGCATTCAAATGAGATTTTTTTAATGTAATATACTATGTTCTGCAGTTTACATCTATGGTAAATTGGCCCTTTAAAGCCCCAAAATTTATAACAGAGCTGTCACGAACGTTCCTGTAAACATAAATTGTTTCGTGGTAAGGTTTCTTTTCGTTGCCTTAAGTTTAAGATAATTATACCCCTTTGTTCCGCCCCAAGTAGCACTTTACTTTCTTTGGTATTTATACATTCAAGTAATTGCAGATAGTTATCGAGGCCTATCTTTGCTGTCTCCACACTAAGGGGAACTTATTTAATTCTTTCAACCTGTCTCCCAAAGTCAGTCCCTCCAGCCCTCTCACTCTTCTTCCTGATTTCTTGTCTGAACTTTTTCCAAGAAAACGTCTGCATCTTTCCTGGGCTCTGGCTCCCAGAACAAATGCGGTTTTCAGGTGCCAGTTCTTCAGAATCACTTCCCTGCCCCAGGGAAAATCTCTTAAATTCTTCACGTCCCCCAGGTCTTTCCCCCTCTTCCCATACCCAGGGTGGGTCCCAGGTATTTCACTGCCGAAGGCAAAATGAGATTCCTGCTTTTCTTTTATGCCACGCAGTTGGATTCATTTCAGGAAAGTTCACACTCTCTCCAGCACCCTTCCCCCACTGTGGCTTCTGAATTATAGATGCACTGTTAAAGTATCTGGTTCCGAGATAAATAAATAATTAAATCCAAGGCCTTGTGATTAGAAAGGTCACAGGCTTGAAGAGGTCAGAGCACAGAATCTGGCAATGCACTTAATTTACGCACACGTTAGCATATTCACCTTTAAAAGCAGGCAATGACAAAAATAAGAATTTGTATGTAAAAATGAGAAAAAGTATTCAGAATTACTTGTATCATGTAAGGAGTTCCATAAAGTAAGGCTTTTTGTTCTTTTGTTATACTAATCAAGGGTTTCTTACAGAAAAAAAAACAGATAATACAATGACTTGGCATAATACTGCATAAGTAAGAAATGCTACGATAATCTGAATGCTATTCTCTCTCCCTCATAATCTTCACACCCAGAGTCTGCGTGCGTGCTGGTTCTTTCATTACTAAGAAGTAAGCAGCCTCTGTATATATCTACAAAACCTTGTGTCTTCCAAAACAAAAGCATCTTTTTCAGTTAAATCAAAACAGAAGGGAATTTAAAGTGTACAGATTTTCAGACTCATTAAGAAAAAAAGGTTTGTTTTTTGTTTTCTTTTCTCCTGCAGGAAATTTGTAAATAAAGGTGTTTGCTACACCTCACTTTGCAGAAGTCAGACCATTTTACTGAACATAACCAATATTGTACATGCTCAGCTTTTCTTCAAGAGGAGAATTTCTTTTCTGTATAGCCTTCTGCAGCACAGAGATTAAATTCATTAGTAAAGGAAGAGCCACTCATCTTCCCACTCTCACTGAACGCTTGGATGTACTGGATGCTTGACCGGAATCCTGCTCCGGGACTAAACCGCTCACCCCATGATCATTGGGTGTGTTGACGGCCAACGGTTCTCAGCAGTGTCTCTCCAACAAGGCAGCCCCCTCTCCCATGGTGCACCGCCCTCTCACCTTCGCCCAGTGATTGGTTAATTAAAGCCATTAAAAGCCTTAGAATTGACTGAGGCCTTTGTCACAAGCGGGTTGTAGTTTAAATTTTCCTCCAACCTTGCTTCCTTTGTTCCCCGCAGAACTCCGGCACTCGCCGAGAAGCTGCCTACACCTAAATCTGTCTCAGATTCTACTTTCCAAGAATGGGATGTGGTCCAAGGAAGCAGACTCTGAAGCGGGGCTCTGAAGGATGAACGGCTGGCCTGCCGGCCATAAGGAACCCCTCACTGCTACGGGGAGCACAGAAAGTTCCTTGCGCAGGAGGTTAAAACTTGTACTGGTGGAGTTTCAGGCCTGTGTGCTGGCGGTGCGAGGGAGCGTACGAGCTGCTCCAGTACACCAGACAGTTGGGTGCATGTTGCTGGGCTCAGTCAGTGACTTGGGGGGAGACGATTAAAAGCTGAGAGTGATTAAGAACCAATTAAAGTATAAATGTTCAAGCTGGGGGCCCCCTTAAGCAGTAGCATATTAAAAGATTCTCATCTCTTACAACCAAACAGCAAGAAAAATTGGGGAGCAACCCAGGATTTCATTTAAAAGTAACAGAGCTACAAGAGAGGTTGTATTCTCAACCTTGACCCATTTGCTAGTTCAAGGTCAGGGCCCTGATTGGGAAGTAGTGGGAACTTAAGATATTGGGTGGGCACATCTGAGATGATACATGAACAAATCTTGAATGCCCAGATCTTCCCGAACCCTCTGGGCCTGCAGAAGTGGCTCACTTCTCCCTGCTACAGGCTAGGGACTACATTTCCTTTCCTAAAAGAGTACAGAGACTTCTGCCTTCCAAGGTCACACACAAAAAAAAATAATCTTCACCTGCTCCCAACTCCTAGCCACCAGACCAGTAACCAGAATTCAGTTGAAACATAATCCCACTGAGGAAGCAGTGGGTCTGCCAGCAAAGCACAGATGTTATACCTCAATACTGCTTAGGGTGGCTCAGAGAGGCTTCGAGAAGCGACAGCCCTCACGAGGTGAATAAAAATGCCAAAGCTCCTATGGCTCATGGAGGAGAAGGAGTCAAAGGGCCAGAGAAGCAGATATGGTCAAGTCAAGTGAATGAATGGTAAGGATGAATGGATCATGGTGATCATCTCAACTTTTCCCGGGGAGGGTACCTTTTCTCATGCTGCCAGAATTCTCTTTCCAAAATTCAGATCGGGTCACATCACTCTTTATTATCGCTTGCCAAATAAAATCCAATTCAACTGTCTTGGATTTATTATTACATATATCTTCCTTATATGTGCCTGACACATATTGCTACTCAATGAACATTTGTTGACTAAAGAAAGCAACGGACCTACCAAGTTCTCAATACTCATGTCTTCCCATTACCTTCTCTTCCAAATACCTGTCGTCTAAAAGGACAGACACAATGACTTTCTCACCATTCCTCAAACACAACAGCCATCCACAGCCTGTACCTTTATACTAGCTGATCACTCCGTCTCAAATTCTATTTTAACATTCTTTTATTCAACCCCCAACAAATATTTATTGAGTGCTGTGCACACCCTCCCTGCTGACTCCAGTTCACTCTTGTGTCATCCTCTCTGAGAAGGGATTTCAGTCTTTCCCAGGTCCAGTGTTCTCTGGGCCACCTTCTCTCCCCCGAGATCTCTCCCTCTGAATTGCTGTTTGCCAGCTTACGTACATGTCTTTTTCTACTTCTCTGCATACACTCAGGGCAGAAAGGCCACCATCTAGCCCAGACCCAGGGAAAGGTGTACTGCAGATGCCTTTTTCTTTGGTCTTCCTAGTCTCACTTTCAAGGTTTCTGGTAGCAACCGTCCTATTTTGGGGAAACTCCTGCCCTCTCCGCCATCTTCCCACACCATGTGGCTCTAACTACTAGTCACAGTTGATTGGTCACAGACATCACACATGCCCTTAGTTACAGAGATGGACGTGTGACCCAGCTCTGGCCATCAGTGAATCTCTTTGCACATGATGCTTGGTCCAAAGATGGGCATGTAACCGAAGCCAGACCAATTGGAGACTTTCTCCGGGACATTATATATGGATCCTGTGAAGGGACGAGTTCCGTCTTCCTTCTGAAGTCACGATTTAAAGCAGCCCTGGCACTGACCTTCCGCTCTCACCACTGTGATCAGGAAGCGCTTCTGAAAGGGGAAATGCAGCCAGCCAGCAGAGAGACAGAGTGGGGAGAGCATGCACATTGTTTTACTCACTGAAGTCCCCTGGGTCAGATACCCCTCTAGTCCTTCAGGTAAATCATCCAAAACATCATTGAATGAACACAAAATTAAAAAAAATACTTTCTAAATAGTGTTGTCAAAACTCAATTCAAACATATTTAATTATCCCATGAATTACTATTGAGCCTCTTCCAAGTGCTGGACAGTCTTTGACATGCTAGGCTGACAGAAGCAAATACCTTCCTCTTTTCAACATGTAATGCCAATTTATCATGCTATTTGAAATTAGCACTTACCTCAAAAAAAACTAAATTAGCCCTTAGAATTTTGTTAACTATATGTATTTTAGAGTGATAAAGCCAACCCTTATTTAATGTATTTATGTTCTTAGTTACTGGGGTAATTCCTACTATAACATAAAAGCAAGTACTATCAAACAATGGCATAGATATTGGATCAGGGATGCAAAAAGCAGCTACAATAAATATAATATAGCAAATGAGATCAGGAACATAAGTATATACTGTATATATTTACCCATGAAAATTGAGATTGATCTGACTCTTGATAAAGCAAGAATAATAACCTAAGAAAGAATCATATTGCCTTGTAAGGATCTCCCCAACTCTGCCACCTGAACCTATGGTCCAGTTTGCCCCCAGACAGATCAGCATGGAGTAGATGTGCCAGGTTGTAAAGTCAAGGGTCAGTGTTCCTGCTGAAAAGCATAAAGCCCGAAACTCAGCAACCCCAAAGCTGCAGTCTAGCCCAGACAGAATACACAGTTAGTGCCACCTCCTGGCTGTGAATCCTGAATGGGAAACTTGGGCGTTCAATGATTAAATACTTCAGATATAAACCTTTCCCAGAGCACCAAATGATACGGTCATTTCAAGCAAATCTTTTAGCTAGGCCTATGTTTGTTTCCCAAATCCAGCTCTGCAGCAGACAGACTCATAGCTTTTTTAAACTGTGGCTATCTGTCTACTCACCCGCCGGGCAGACAGATTCTGAATTCACGTATCTGATACAAAGCCTGAGGATCTGTGCTTTCTTTTCTTCAGCTCCCAAGATCACAGTGATGCAGCCCCAGGTCCGAGATCTAGAAAACGGCCCTGCACATCTATCTGAATGAGCCTCTCTTGTTTTTCTACCAGTAGTCACACACACTCAACTTTTCTCAGTGTTTACTGGGATCTAAAACTTCAGCTAACATTGAAGAGACGACTCACTTGTGTCATGAAGATACACTTAGGAAACAGGTGATGTGCTTCCATATCCAAGAATTAGGGAATTATGAAGTCTCAGGATATAACCCTTCTGAATGTCAAGTCTACTGAATCTTACAAATATTGCTGAAGATTGCGATGCAACCATGTTATACTCAAAATCATTAAATTTTAGAACTCAAATAGACTTGGGAACTTCTTCTGCCTAACTCCCTTATTTTACAGAAGGAGTATCTGAGCTATTGATGTTCATGAATTTCATTCCCATGGCAGGCAGCTCTGAAATGTACATTTTAATGTCGAGTTTCCAAATTCAGCTTCGGTGAGCACAGCAGCCTCTCAAATCACAGAAACCGCTCAGAAGAACAGCAGCTGATCCCTGGAGTCCATCAGGCCATTGGGTCAGGAAATCAGCAGCTGGTTCCATCTGGGAAAACCTCTCAGCTGGCAGCCCTGTTTGCATCTGTTAACATGGTCCGTTGAACTGATCATTGACAAAAGCTGTAATTTGAAAAACAAGATAGGATTCCTAAAATCGATTTGAAAAATCTTGACAAGTTATTGTGCTGTGTTCCAAGATAGAACAGAGTCTTCTAAAACGGCATGCATCACAACATAGGTTTGTGGCTCAGGTTCACCTTCAGAAAATAGTCAAGGCTTCTTAAGTTTGTTTAGTGAATCTAAGCAGAATGTGTAACTTTCTCATCACAATGAACAAAATTTTCAAAAAGAGTACTAGTTATTGGTTTTCAAGAGAATTCTGCCTCAAATTAAACAGATGGCATTCTGTGTAGACATGCGTACATGGGTTCATTCGTACATGGTGCCAGTTTTCATTTTCTTTTATGTTTTAATTTTTTATTATATTTTTCCATTACCATTTATCTCCCTTGTACCCTTCTCCCCCCAGCAATGACCACACTGTTGTCCACGTCCATGAGTCCTTTTCCCTTTTTGCTCGACCCCTCCACCCCTAGCTGTCATCCTACTTTCTCTCTATGAGTCTGTTCTATTTTCCTTATTAGTTCAGCTTGTTCATTAGATTCCACATATAAGTGAAATCATGTGGTATTTGTCTTTCTCAGACTGGCTTATTTCACTTAGCATAATGTTCTCCAGGTCTATCCATGCTGTCGCAAAGGGTAAAAATTTCTTCTTTTTAACAGCTGAGTGGTATTCCGTTGTATAAATGTCCCATAGTTGTTTTATCCACTCATCTACTGATGGACACTTGGGCAGATATTGATTTGAGAGAGAGAGAGGAAGAGGGAGAGAGAACGGGGGCAGAACATTGATCTGTTGTTCCACTTATTTATGAATTCATTGGTTGATTCTTGCCTGTGACCTACTGGGGATTAAACCCACAACCTTGGTGTATTGTGGGGCAACACTCCAACCAAATGAGCAATTTGGCCAGGGCAGATGTCAGTTTTTTACAACTACAAGAATAAATATACGGCAAAGAATGTGCTAGTTCTTAAAAGTTCTTTTAAAATGTTTAATGCCTGTCTAACTAAGGACACTTGTGACTTGAGGTGACTTATAGTATGTCACTATTTTATAGAGCAACGTTCTAGAGAAACATGTCACATTTAGACTAAATTTGTACAAGGCAAGATTCAGTGTGGAACATATCCCAGATCACTGCGGACATTTTTAGCACTCGTTTGAAGCTGGTCAGAGACAGAATGCCCACAACAGATCTTCTACTGCAAGTCTGTAGGGTTGGGTTTGGCTATAGAACATTAAAGCTACCCGTAGAAAGCTTACATCATTGGTCAGCTACACGTCACCAATGTGGGGGAAATATTGCTGAATAAGCAGGGGTCTTCTAATTTGTAATGAAGGGAGGGCTGGAACCAGGCCTGAAAGGATTGGAGTTTGAAGAGAGGTTATTTCTTTGGTTCATTAATTCATTTATTCAATAATCTCATATTAAGCACATCCATTACAAAAACAAATTAAAAAGTTAGGTCTGGAACTGTCCATTGGTAAGTTAACAGGTTATATATAGTAGAGCCTCATCAGCTCGATTTACTGAACTTGAAAAAGAAAATGTATTGGTTCTGTCTGAAATTGACTTAAAGGAAGAAAATAAACATGCTCAGCTAATTATTCACACTATAGAAATTATTGAAACTTTTATTTAGAAAGTATAGTGAGGCTGCTGTCTGGGACTTTCTAAATAAGGAAAATAAATTGCACTCTGAGACTAAAATTAAAACCAATAAGTGCAACAGCCACAAAATCAACAAGCAACAAGTGTGAGGGAGATGGAAAAACCTCTCAGGCCGGTACAATTGCCGAGGCCATTTTAACATATGGTCAACCCGTTTTGCAGGCAGTGGGCCACCTGTGTGAGCGCTCGGAGGCGGTAACTAATTCCCCAGGACAGAGCCCTAGGGCGGGGGTTGGCGGGGACGGGGTGTGCAGAACCCAGCAGGAAGAGGTCCCGAAGCAGCTCTCCACCCAGAGCAGCCCTTCCCAGGCCCTGGGCTTCCTGTCAGTTCATCTAACTGTTGAGTTTCATATAATGTGAACTGATTTTCATATTATGAAAAGTAGTGCATAAGGATTCATGGTGTATTTGAAGATAGTGATATAATATAGTGTGTATCCTTCCTATCACTAATATAGTAATTTTGTCTTAACACATCTGAAATTTCAAGAAACTAATTTTTTCTATGCCATCAAGTTTACTGGTTATCAATTCATGATTCATATCAGAAGTAATGCATACTGTATTTGTTTATTAATTGATTTTAGAGAGAGAGAAGAAGAAAGAGAAAAACATCAATTTGTTGTTCCACTTAGCTATGTGCTTGTTGGTTGATCATTGTATACGCTTGCAACCATGGTATATCTGCACAATACTCTAACCAGCTGAGCTCTCCGGCCACAGCAAAACATACTGTATTTAAAAAAACAACAACACCTGCTATACCAGGAAATTTAAAAAACTAAAGAATTGTTTTGGAAAAAATTTCAATATCATATTGAAGAATATTTTATTTAAATATATTAGAGCAAATATTTGAAGTTCGTGTGCTAGCATTTCTAGTTCAGAACTTCTTTTCAACTCTTTCCATGGAGTCAACAAATTCTTCATTTCAGAAACATCTTTAACCTTTGCTAGGATATATAATTTTCCTAAAGGACTCAGCTCTCAAAATGCCCAGTGTCCCAAACCTTCGTATTAGGGGAAGAAAAGGCAAAACACAGAAAAGAGTTAATCTAATCATTAGAGCTTCTCCTTTTTTTCCATTTAGAAGTGAGTAGTATTCAAAAATAGTAACATGGAAAAAACCTTGTATCATATTGCACAGCATAGAAGATACTTAGGACATTTATAACACAATATTGTGTTACCTTAATACACTTAAGTCCCTTGTCTTTCTCAAAAACAAACAAAACAAAGCTTGAAAGAACTCACAGTAAAAGACATCTTAATATCTTAATAAGAATAACAAATGAAGTTACAAAATAATAATGAATAACTGAGAAAAGCACAAATATGCTCACTATAAATATAAATCAACATAATTGAGAGTAA
Source organism: Tonatia bakeri (assembly GCA_004024845.1). Classification (NCBI taxonomy): domain Eukaryota; kingdom Metazoa; phylum Chordata; class Mammalia; order Chiroptera; family Phyllostomidae; genus Tonatia; species Tonatia bakeri. The sequence goes on from PVIA01001804.1 coordinate 160,989, forward strand.
AACTGAGCTTAACCTTCCAAAGAGGTAGGGTTAAACCAGAAAATACAGTCACTTATATCAGTGCTTTGAACATAAAAGTGGAAGCCCATCAGTTTCTTAACTAAAATAGTAAATATTATAAATATCATCTAGGATTTTATGCGGACATTGTATCACTCCACGGCTAATGTTTTCGACAACAGTTTTCCAACAAACCCAGAAGCCCTGTCCCAATAACTGTTTTTAATCTACCCCAGTTCTCCAAATAACACATCCTGGAAGTAAAAGCAAGGTCATCGTAACTGTATTCTCCAATCCATCCCAGCTGAGATAGTGTAACCACTTCAGGTTCCTCAACAAATGAAAAGTCCCCAAGAAGAGCCTTCTTGGGAACAGTTTGGTGGCCACCACTCCTTTCTCTCCCCTTTCTGTAGGGATAGCTCCTCTCACTGACCAGGCCAGAACCGGCAGCTACGTCCCCGGAGCTCACCGAAGCGGTCATGGTCAATGATTGACAATGACCCTGCTGTTACGCTGAGACTCATAAACATCCAAGTCAAAGTCACTCAATAAATGTTGATGTCTGTGTTGATTTTTGCAGAATTGCTGCACCTGAGGCGGTAAATGACTTGATGGAGATTTTATTGAAAGTGTTTACTTTAATGTGCATGGAAGCTGTTTTAGTTTTCCCTTTACCCCAGAAACTGTAGCACCCGCATGCACCCAGTAGACCCAGCCCAAAAGGTGGAAGCCATCTGCAACTCCTGTTCATCTTCTCCACTATATCCAGCCCCTCATATCAGCATCAGCGACCAGTATACCTCAACCCTGACAGTTCATATTTACACTTCTTACAGCGCCTTCGTCTTGGTTGTCCTGCTTCCACACTTGCTTCTGTGCCACCTGTTCCCTACACAGCACTCAGAGATATCTTTGTAGAGGCGATCATTACTGCACTACAGTGGGAGAGAACCTGAACTCCCTAGCATGGCCATAAATCTCTCTATGACCTGCCTCTATCCACCTGTATTATTTGTCTATCGCTCCATAACAAATCACCCTAAAACTCAGGGGCTCAAACAACATTTATCATCTCGAAGTTTCTGTAGATAAAGAATCCAGGTGCAGCTTTACTGGGTCCTCCGCTTCAGGACCCTTCCAAGCTGCATTCAAGGTGTTGGGTAGGGCTGCCAGTACTCTCAGTGCTTGGCTGGGAGGGTCTGCTCCAAAGCTCACTCGCACGGTAGTTGACAGGGTTCAGTTCTTTGTGGGCTGTTGGTCGGAGGGCTTCCATTCTTCACAGTGTATAGTCTAAAGCCACCCCTAGTTCCTTACTATTGACACATGGGTCTCTCCATAGGGTAGCTCAGTATTGCAGCTTGCTTCACCAGAGAGAGCGAGTTGAAAAGAGGCAGAGAAGAGGGAGAAAGCAGGAAGGAGTCTGCAGTTTTCTATAACTTTACCCTAGAAATTATATTCTGTCACTTTTGTCACATGCTATTTGTTACAAGGAGTCACTAAGTCTAGCCCACACACAAGGGGAGGGGATGACACAAGGGTGTTAATAGTTAGAGGTGAGAGCTGCATCAGAAGCTGCACACCACACCTGCTCAAATGTCTAACCGTCTCACCTCTGTTCTCCAGTCTCCAGACACGCTGGCCTGCCTCCTGTCCTTTGAATACACTGCCTTTCCCTGAGCACACCTGCTAAAGTTGCAATCATCCCAGAGTCCTTTTTGATCCCATATCCTGTTTTATTTTGGACTTGGAGCCAACTCATCAAAACAATCACTCCTTCAATCCAAAGTCAAAACCAAGCAAATCAAAACAAACAACAACAAAACCACTTAGAGCTGGCCAGGTCAACGGGCAGATGGTAGGACGAGTTCCCCAAAGTTGTGAAGCATCAAACACATTAAGAGCAGCCAACGACCTCCTTCTGCCTGGTCATGAAATTCATGTCGACCTCCAGGGCTACCGTGGGCCCTGACTGGATCCTGTGAAGCCACGCAGCAAGAGCTAAGAAGGCAGCGGATACATTTCAGGATGTTTTTCCCAAATGGAATATCTCCACAAATTAATTAGTAGGGTTAATTTGCCACTAACCTCAAGTTTTCCACTTGTCCCCAGGGTACAATTGATTGAACGTTTTTTAAAAAATGCCGATCCCTAGAACAGAGGTGTTCACGTAAGTGCTGCAAGGGGGTAACTGTAATTAAAACAAGGACATCTCTGAGAAACAGGACTCCTGAAATGTAAAGCAGTGAGGAATCAAGAGTCTGGCTAGCTGCGAGAGGAAGTTCTCTACTTCACAGCAAGTCCGAGCGTGCAGAGAAGTCAGAACTGGTTTGCACAGTGGCTCCTCACAAGTGGAAAGACTGTTTGGCCGTCATCTCTGTGCTTCCCCAAACGAGGACAGTGTGAGGACAGCACATGCCCCACACTGACAAGGATGTTTTTACTACCCAGGGAGTTGACTTCAAAAAGGTTCAGGTTACATTCACAGAATTTAAGACAAGACTGAAAATGAAGTAAGTGTTTGTGTAGGTTGTCTGTCCTTTTGCAACGCTGGCATGAGAGTGAGGCTGGTTAGGAAATGTGAATATGCTGCCTGCCGTGGTGTTACCTGCACTGGGGGACCTGGCATTGCTCTCAGCTCCCAAGGCCACAGCCAGGTGTATTAATCCTCGGAAAACACAGTCACAGGATACTCGAACAGAACTTACAAGGCACTGCCGTGAAACAGCAAGGACTGCTTTAGTCAGTATTTACAGTTTATGTGCCCCAGCCAAGTCTCTTGGGACAAAAAGCAGACGGCATTGCTGAGATTCATCCACCCGCTCAAGCTCTCAGGACCAAGTATTCACGAGACATTATGAGAACAAACTCCCCCTCACCATCCCATTATAATGTCAGTCACAAAACTGGTGAATGACTTCAGAGATTTTGACCAAATCTAAAGACCAAAAACTAAACTGAGGGAAAGTTCAAATTCTATTTTTTCTATTTACTAAGGACAAATTTGTCTTGAAAAAGATAATCAAACATTTTTAGTTTTAAAATAAAAAACTGGACCAAAAAAGAAATTTGAACAATATATTGTACCATACCCTCATGCCCTTTGATAGAAAGGCAAATATCAACTAGGATTTTGCTGAGTTAGCTTATAAATGTAGCTTAATTCTAAAATCAAACACATCACATTTTTTATGTAAAATAAATGAAAACGTAAATACATATTTCAAGATAAAACAGCAAAACCTACAAGATTTCTGAAATAATAATGGTGGACAGGAAGGTTGTCCCTTCCCAAAATCAAGTCAATTATAAAGCTGGAGTTATTACAGGCAGTGTGGTTCTGTTATATGAACATGCAAATAGATCAGCAAAAAGTAAATTATAGAAAAAAATGTGAAATGTAATATTTGATAAAAGTGGCACTTAAAATCAATGGGGATCAAGGATTTTCCATTGATAAAAGGTAGGAAGACAACTGGATAGTCATCTAGGGGGAAAAATTGATTTCTTACTTCATAACTTACAATAAAAGAAATTCCAGTTCAATCAAATATTTAAACATGAAAATATAGCATTTAGAACATTAGAAAAAAACTGAAAAAAATAGGAAATCTTTGAGCAGGAGAAGTCTTTCTGAAGATGATACAAAAATCCAGAAATCATAAAGTAAGGCTTATGACTTAATGACAATTTGATGACTTAATAAGAGAATATTTGTACTTGGTAAATATATGTATATATGCATATATACCATTAATCAAGTCAAAATACAAAAACAAACAGGGGAAAATGTTTGCAATTTATGTCAAAAACTGTTTAATTTCTCTCATACCTGAAGCTTCTAGATATTAATAAGGAAAAACGATAAAAAGTAAGTTTAAAAACAGACAAGTCACAGAAGAGTAAAAGCAAATGTCTCTTAAAAATATAAGAAGATCTTCAGCCCTGTCTGGTGTGGCTCAATGGACTGAGTGTCAGACTGTGTGTGAACCAAAGGGTCACAGGCTCGATCCCAAGTCAAGGCACATGCCTGGGTTGCAGATCAGGTCCCCAGTAGGGGATACTCAAGGGGCAACCACACATTGATATTTCCCTCTCTTACTCCCTCATTTCCCCTCTAAAAAATAAATAAATAAAATATGTAGATATATATATATATATATAAAGATCTTCAATCAAAGAATAATTTAAAAATACTAATTAACACTACTGAAATTCAACTTTTCATCATTGTCAGATTGGCAAAGTTCAGACAGTGTGCGGGCGCACAGTGACAGCACATGCACAGTGACCCAGGAGTTAGACTGCTGCTGGTGGCCCCAAGAACCAGTCCCACCTCCACGGAGAGCAATCGGCACCCTCATTTAGAATGGAAGTAGTTTCCCTCTAGTCTTTCCTTGTTTGCCTAAATCCGTCAGATTTCACACCTCCATCTAAAATTTAACTTGGTTACCTTTATCTCCAACATTGTAAGAGGACTAGAACACATCATCTAAATCCAAAGCAGATGTGTCATTTTTGAGATATTCGTTTTCCCAACACACTCTTTAGAAAGAAGACACGCTCGCTATAAAGGGCGAGGAAAGGGAAGCATTAGGCACCATTTGTGTGTTCGCTCTGCAGGAATGTGTTGAAACCCTGCCAGGTCTCCTGAGAGCCTGCGGGAGGGTCTATGGCTAAGTACTTGCTGGTGAGGACAGACACTGGTGGAGCTTAAGTCTACGGGAAAAACGCGTGATAAATGTCACGATCTGGAAATGCGGCAACCCTCAGCCGCATGGGAACTTCACATGGTCGAGAGTTACAACAGTGAAGCCCATATATGCATAATGCACAGACACAGACCACGGTGTGGTGCTGGCCAGAGGGAAGGGGTGCGGGGCGGTGGCAAAGGCAGGGCGGGGAATGGGGGTATCTTTAATAGTGTAAATCAATAAAAATAAGGAAAAAATTTAAAACTTTTTTTAAAGAAAGGTTTTTTGCCACCCCAATGGAGCTGGACAGGATGGGTGCCTGGGCATGGAGAAAAGGAAGGTCGGAGTGCGTGTAAGCACGAGAGGTTTGTGCTTACGTGGCTCGTTAGCATACCTGAGGGAAGGTCAGTGAACCTGGAGGGAGCGAAAGGGAAAGTGCTGAGAGAAGAGACTGGAAGGTTAAACTTAGCCTTAAACCAGGGGATCCCAGTGAAGGAATTTGCATTTTATCCTAAGGGCATTAAGAAATCATTAGAAGACTTGAAATAGGAGAGGGATATAATCAGACTTCTAGGATTTTTATTTGTGTGTTGCTCCATTTGTTTAATTGCAACCAGGAGCACGCGTCTCAGGGGAGGAGGGGCAAGGCGAGGAGGCCAGGTGCAGTGCCCCGAGGACAGACGCTTGTCACCGGGTCCTGCATTGTGACAAATGGGATCAGAGAGATCGAAAGGAGCGGTCTTCGCAAAACTCAGATCTCATCACGTCGTTTCCGTGCTTGAAACGCTTCAAACTTCTCTGATTTTTCTTAGGACGAAATTTCAATAATTCTTGACATGGCTTAAAGGGCCCTTTGTGATCTGCCCTTCGCCCTCCCCTTGCACACTGACCCCACCTGTTCTTTGTCTGTACCAATCTCTTCGGACCTGAAGGTGAGCGCACACCGCCTGCATAGAACCTTCCTACAGGACATACTGTTTGGTTCACTGAGCAATGAATGAGCGAAGTGAATGATTTAAGAGATAGTTATGTGAAGGGACTAAGCAAAAAACGAAACTCATAGACACAGACAACAGTATGGTGATTAGCAGAGGGAAAGGGGGTTGTGGGGAGGTGCAAGATGGAGTGGGGGGACAAATGGTGACCGAAGAAGACTTGCCTGGGGGTGGTGAACATATACATATACGTGCCATGTATGTATACAAGTACCATATACAAATGATGTTTCATACAATTGTACACCTGAAACCTTACAATTTTATTAACCAGTGTCACCACAGCAAGTTCAATAGAAAGGAAGAAGAGAATATAAAAATAAAATACAAATGGTTCTTCATCCGCCCCCCAAGAAGAGAGGTATGTAGGAAGCCAAATAAGACTTGGAGGACGTAGGACATTAAGGATGGAACAAAGGCTTCTGGCTTGAGTAACGGCTGGTTTAGGGACCATTTGGGGAGGAGGCAGAAACGATGGTTCAGTTTGGCCTCTGTCGAGTTTGGGTGGTTGCAAATTCCCCGAGGGGAGACGCTGAACAGGCGATTGGATCTGAGTCCTTAACATGCGCCAGATTCCATGCCAGGCACTTTCATATGTGTTATCTCACGTAATTAACTGAAGTAAAATGTAGATAAAAAGACAATTAACTCTGGGATCTAATTTTAAAGTGGGCTCTACAGTAATTATGTTAATCCAGACTTTGAATAACCCATTCCCATTAATCAGAGGAAATGAGCAATTTATCCTGAAGGAGTTAAAAATCGTCTAGTGATTTGAATCTCTTTATTTCCAAAGTATCCCTATGGCACAGTTATGGGAAGACTTAAAAACAAACAAACAAACAGAAAACAAGCATCAAAGCATTGGTGGATAATTTTATTCTTGTGGAGTAATTTTAGCCTGTCCTGGTATTTCGTGTGACTAATCCTGGGACCTGGCTCATTTTAAATAAGCCCGAAAAAGGTAAAGAGGAAAATGTGCTGCCACCTTCACCTCCAACAGCACTCTTCATTCCGTGTCACCTTCTACGCCATGGGTGTCCAACATTTTGGCCTCTGTGAGCCACACGGAAAGAAGAGTTGTCCTGGGCTACACATAGATATACAAACACTAACGAAAACCCATGAGCCAAAAAAAGGTCTGTGCATAATTTGCGTGATATACACCACCACAGATAAGCAAAAAGTCTTCACATAATAACCCTAATTAAGCAGCGGCCCATTTGATAATCTTTGAAACTCATCCAGCAGGTCCCAAGTTTGTGAACACTAATACAGAAAATGTACATAGCTAAGAAATAAAATTTAGTATAAAACTTAGTAATAAAACTAAGTAAATTTTTTAAAGATTTTATTTATTTATTTTTAGAGAGGGAAGGGGGAGAGAGAGAGAGAGAGAAACATCAATGTGTGGTTGCCGGGGGCCGTGGCCTGCAACCCAGGCATGTGCCCTGACTGGGAATCGAACCTGTGATGCTTTGGTTCACAGCCCGCGTTCAATCCACTGAGCTATGACAGCCAGGGCTAAAACTAAGTAAATATTTAAGTAAATTTATGATTCTGTGTTGGGTCACATTCGTAGACATCCTGGGCTACGTGAGGCCTGTGGGCTGAGGGTGGGACACCCCTGTTCTTTAACAATGTCTACAAGGGTTTCCCCTTCCTGTTTTCAGCAAGGCATTAAAAGCCATATCAGTGAAGTATTTCTTCTACTTCGTTTTTATACTTTAAACTGTTATATATCCAGGTGAAACATAAGCATTCCAGAATACATTTCCACTGTATCCTTCAAAACTTCGCACTCCCTAGGGCCCCAGTCGTAGAACTAAGCTCTTTGCTCTGTAACAGTTCAGAACAACGTTTCTGGAAGTGGATCTGTAGGCAAGTGCGTTGGCATCAGCAGCGCTGCCTTCCTGAAACACAGGCTGGAGTCCTCACCCTGGGTCTTCTGAGTCAGCGTTCCTCAAGGTGGCTCCCAGGAATCTGCATTGTAAAACAGCTGTCTAGGGGCTATTTATTCCCACTCAGATGTGAGAACTGGGATCCTTTCTTTTAAGGAAAGTAAATAATTCTCATTTTGATGTCAGAAATAGTTACAGGATACCTCCTCACAGAGAAGCAAGACACCAGAACAAGAAATACACTAAATAAATAAATACATCCGCAAGTGAAAACAAGAGACTGAGCACTTCGAATTAGACTCCATGTAACCAGTCTTTAAAAGTTTTTATCCACCTGCTGTTGTTACCAGAGTCACTGCTGGTGAACTCAGTTGCAATTGTTTTTACACAGACCTACTAAATACCAGATTCACTGATTGCAAAGAAAGAAAAAAAAACTAATTGAAGGGGTTACTTTATAATTAAGATGTTTTGTTGAGAGGAGGGAAGATTCACATTACAGAGTAATTCCTAGGTTATAAGGGTTTTGTTTTCAGATTTTTGTTTCCTGTTTTACTTGTTTGTTTGGCTTTTGGTAAGTGCATTTCAAAGAAATTTCCTAAAAGGAATGGCATCATTGACTCACTCAATTAAACTCTCATTTATTGCCCACAAACCTTTATCCAATGTCTATCATTTTGCACAAAGAAATAATCTCTCATAAATAATATATATTTAAATATATATACTATGTATAAATCTATACATTCTAACCAAATAGGAGCATTTCAGTGTAGTTAAAACTTTTGTTTTCCAAGGTAAATAAATACTGTTATTTGCAAGACTGGACAAATGGAGGTATATGAGACTAGATCTCTACTTAATCTGTATTTCCTACATTTAAAAAAGGAGAAGAAAAAAATCATTTCTGTGAATGTTTTCATTCAAAAGCTGGTTCTTTTTAAATTCATATACTAAAGGGTTAATTGTTAAGTATTTTTCTTTTGCTAAATAGATAGCAATTTCTATTACCCATCAATTAAACATAGGTAAGAAGTAACAGACGTTGAACAGAAGAGAGATACATATTATGCATGCAAGGAAAATTAAAACTTGGGATGTTGGGGGGGTGTTGCACTTTGATGTACAAAAGAGCCATTGTTAACACAGGACAAAACCTTCCCAGTATGGAACAGAGATAAAAAGGAGGGAGCTTCTAGCAGATCAAGGTCAGCTGAGATCTATGAATAACATAAATGCTATTAATCTAGTACCGACTGAATTGCAGGAGTTCAGCAGGGTATGGTTATGTGGCAGAGTTCGTGGCAGGAGTGTTTTATGTCACTTTGTATTAGATAATGAGCAAATTCATCAAGATTCCTCAATACTATCCAAACTGGCATAGAAGAAGCTTTAAGGAGCTTGAGAGAGAACAAATCAAAGAACCAGATCTGAGGCTCAGAAAGGTAATAGGGATGTTCAAACAGCGCAGCAAGTTTAGATATTTGCAGGCATCCGTACAATCTCACTCTGCAGGAAATGGCGTGAGAAAGGATTTCTTAGTGGGATGGCTAGCAGCTTATTCTGTATGACGTCGCCTCCCTCATTATGTCCTAGTTTAATAGTTAGAAGGCACGCCGACAGTAATACCTTAAAAGGCTGTTCCTGGAAAATGTGCAACTCTTTTCCTCTAATGACTGACTTAAAATACAAAGTAGTTGCTTTTCCTTTCTGCAGGGAAACTCAATATAAAATCACGGAGTTTGATTATTTTCTTTTTTCAGATTCAAATCTACTGAAGTGCTTGGGATCCCTTTCATCTAAGTCTTATGGAAATATAAATTTGTTGAAATATATATATGTCTGTGTATATATATATATATTTGTTACATTCCAGACGCATACCTGATGGTAAGGAATTGAAAAAGTGAAAGCGAAAAAGAGTCGACAAGAAACCGGAAGACCCGTGACTGGCGATAGCACTAAAGCAACACAAAATGGAAGAAAACGAAGGGAAGAGGAAGAAGATAGAAAGTAAAGAAATACATATATACTGTAAAGATGAACGTTTAAAAGTAGACTACAAAGTAATACACTTCCGATTGAGAGACTGCATTTCCATCAGCCTGATAAGGCACAAATCCTTCCATAAATGCACTGAGAACTCATCAAAAGCAAGGGCCCTGGAAGATTGGTCTAGGAACATCTTCATTTTTTTTTAACTTAAGATACTTTATTGTGTTTTTTTTCCCCATTACTATTTAATGCCCTTGTACCCACCTCCCCACAGCCGTCACCACACTGTTGTCCATGTCCATGAGTTCTTTTTCCTTCTTGTTCAATCCCTCCACCCGATAATCTCCCCCCCACTTTAGCGGTCATCCTGCTGTCTATCTATGAGTCTGTCTCTATTTTCCTTGTTAGTTCAGTGTGTTCATTAGACTCTACATATGAGTGAGATCATATGCTATTTGTCTTTTTATGACTAGCTTACTTAACTTATCATAATGTTCTCCAAGACCATCCACACTGTCTCAAAGGGTAAAATTTTCTTCTTCTTCACAGCTTTGTAGTATTCCATTACGAACATCTTCATTTGATTATAGCTGGCAACATGTACTGCACACCTACCACTGAGATCCTACTTCAACTTTGTTCATTCATCTTTTCAACAAATATTTACTGCCTTGAATATGTCTGCAGTGAACGAGACAAACATAGTTCCTGCCCTCATAAAGCTTATGGTTTTAAGATCTATGCTGATGGCAGCCATGTGCCCACCGCTTCTCGCCTCAGGGCCCGGCCACTGGCACTGTGGCCCACGGAACGGCCCAGATGCAGGCCATCGAGTGTGCTGGTGGGAGGCGGACCTGTAGTTAAAACTTGCCCACTGATCAGTTATTCAACCAATGCGTTTCCTGGAGACCACATCCTCAATGTCTTTGACAACTATTCTGCCTATGTTATCGTAGATGGGAAACCAGTGAATCTGGATTTATGGGTAATGCTGGATGGGAAGATTATGACAGATTATCTGCAGAGAGATGTTGTCTTAATTTGCTTTTCTCTTGTGAGTCCTGCGAAATTTGAAACCTTTCCTGCAAAGTGGTATCCTGAAGGGTGACGCCATTGCCACAACATTCCCATCATCCTGGCAGGGACTGAGTTTGCTCTCAGGGATGATAAGGACCCCATTGAAACTGAAGGAGAAGCTGACCCCATCACCTGCCTGTAGGGAGACCGGTGTTGTAAAATACCCGGAGGGTGCGGGTCTCACGCAGCAAGGCCTCCGGACAGTGTTTGATGCAGCTGTTCGAGCTGTTTTCTGCCCGTCTACCATCAAGAAGAGGGAAAGACAATGCCTACTGTTGTAAATGTGCGGGCCCTTCTCACGTGCCACCCTGTTTCCTTGGAACCTACACTTTGCTCAGAAAGTAGAGGATCCTTGCCCTCTTCGGGGAGCTCAGGTGGTTGGAGCATCATCCTGCACATTGGAAAGGCTGAGGGTTCCATCCCCGGTCAGGGCGTGTGTGGGAAGCAACCAGTCTACGTTTCTCTCTCACATCAATGTTTTTCTCTCTCTTTTCTCTCTCTCTCTCCTTCGAAAAGTCAATAATAAAATGCCTCCCCCGGTGAGAACTTAAAAAAAAAGATGGAGCCGTTGCACTCAATGTCAAGTTTTTGTTTAAGATTAGTTATTTCCATAAAACCATTTTGAACCAATCAGTAATTTTTAGGTTTTATTTGTTTAAAGTTTAAGAGTTCCAACTTTTACATTCTATTAAAATTTAGTCCTAAAATGAGAGAAAAAAAAGATTTCCTTGGATGGTTATCGTGATTTGAACAGTGCTCTCCGATAATTTGTGTCTATCCAGGGCCTCAAAGTGACATTATTTAGAAATAGGGTCTTTGTGGATGAACAAAAGATCTGAGATAAGTCAACCTGGATTTAGAGTGCGGCCCTAAATTAGTGACCAGTGTCATTAGAGGAGCAGCTACCGAGAGACACAGGGAGAAGGCAGTGATGGGAAGAGGGAGACAGAGCTCGGAACTATGCGGCGACACTCTAGGGAACGCCGACAGCCACGGGGAGATGAGAGAGAGGAGGGGACTGTCCTCTCTCAGAGCTTTGAGGAGCCCCCCTCGCTGACACCTTGATTCCGGACCCCCTGACCCCCAGAACTGGGAGAGAGTAAATGCCTGCTGTTTTAAGCCACCCAGGGTACGGTCATTTATTGTGGTAGCTTCAGGAAGTTAACAAAGTGGTGCATGGCATTCATGCAAAAATCAGCACCCAGACTGCAGCCTCCCCCGTCACAGTGCCACTGAACAGGTGAGGGGCCCGAGGAGACAAAGGTACAGACGCGGCACTGTCTTTAACAAAATCCTCACGGAAGGGACCGAAACATGAGTGTGGCTTGCTAACAGGTGCGCAAACTATGAGAGTCGGAAAGGACTTAGACACTGTCTAGAGTCATCCCGTTCATTTTCCAGCCGAAGAAACTGATGTGACCTGGCTCTTGGCTTCCTCCCTCCTTGGCTTCAGGCGCGATGCAGATGGTCCGCCCGATCTCAGGCAGGAAATCTCTGTCTGGCTGACACCCCGAATGATTCAGCTGGATTACCAGGGCGGGTGGGGGATTTCTCACCCGTGATGGAAATTTTAAAATCCGTTTAGTCGACAGTTACCCTACTCTGTAGGTCATAATGCGAGAAGCAAGAAATGTGAAGGCCTGTCCTTCAGAAACAGAATCCCAAATATTCGATGTTATATTTAGACTGTAAGTAAAATCAAAAACAGTATTTTTTTTTTTGGTTCCTTGGGTTAAAACTAAAGTCTCAAAACAAGGCAGAAGGAAAAGAAAATGCAAACAGTTCCATCAATGGCACTTAAAACAAAGGCAGGCCCTGGCTATCTGGCTTCTAATAGACCAGTTCTCCTACTTAAAATAAATAAAATAAAATAATAAAATAGAAAAACAATGCAACACACACACATACACACACACACACCTACTTAACAGTGTTGAAAAACTACGAAAGTAGCCCAAAACTTAAGGGGTCAAGACCCTTGAAAGAAGGAAAATTAATTTAAAGAGTCTGGGTGGAAAGTGGCTGCTGACAAGCAGAGAAACTGAGCAGTAATTTTGAACAGTCTCATGGGACAGGAGGGTCAAAAATGGGAGTTCAAGACTATCAAGGGTCCCAAGAGAAGAGAAGCCAAGATCCTGGAGAGAAGGGAAGAAGAGGAAAATGGGCCTGGGAGACTGGCCACTTTTTTTCCTGAGACGATCATCCATCGTCTGTGGTACAGGCCGAGACATGGAAGCTGATCCCAAAAGAGTTTGCAAGGAGGCTGAGCACACTGGACAGGCCTGCTGGCAGTCTCACTGTGCTGGGGAGATTTTTTTGAAAAAAGAGTACAGGGGCCACCAAAGTGGAGGCACCCAGGCAAATGCTCAGGGTTCCATTCGAGTTCCTGTCCCTCGGAGGTAAGGGCAAACATCAAATAGTCAAAGCCTTAGACCGAGGCTCAGACTCAAATCAGTGTGCTCCCTATTTGCATTACATGATTTGCTTCTCTGCTAACTGCCTTCCACAAGCTAAATAATATTCTTTCTGGGGGAAAAAAAAGAGAACACTGTCTAGAGTTCCAGTAGTTTTTCACACACGAGGTCCAGCCTTCGCTGGAAGATTGTTGGACACACTCAGGAAGAGGAAGAAGAGGGGCAAAAAACACAATAGAAGCAAGACCCAGTTCTGATTCGGGTATCGAGATTATGAGACCCAAACTTTGAAAGAAGGGCTGATCCCTCCCCAACCTGCCTTACCACTGCCACAGATGGTTTATAAAGGATCCCAGAGAAACATGTAATGCATGAAACTAGAATGGGACCTGGCTAGACTCATGGTAACTCAGAAATGAGCTTTTCCTCTGAAAGCTGTTGTTCTGTGTGGAGAGGCCTTTTGTAAAAGGCAGGAACTCAGACCATCGCCCCGGAAGCTGATTTCTTTACACCTCAGTGGTTGCTCACATAACGCCAGTCCCTCCTAAAACTCCTGGAGTCTTGAATTGTGTTGCAGAGCACTTGAATTTTTGTAAATAATAAAGCTGAATTGTATGAGGATAGAATATAGGGTGGGCTGAGTTAGCGATCAGGTGAAGAACAGGAGGCTCGAAATGTTACCGAGAAAACACGGGTTCGTCTGCCTGCCGCGACAAAAGCCAAACTGGTGGGGCAGCTGGCGGTGAAAGAGGAAAGAGGTTTCATCCAGATGCTGCATGATCTGGGAGAACGGTGGCCTCCCTGTCTCAAAGCTCATCTCCCCTGCAAAACCCAGACAAAGTTCAACTGTCTTCAGTGAGACCAAGATGAAAGCCAGCGCCCCGAGCTCCTGCTCCATTCCGAAGTACCGTCCCGTGGAGCCTGCTGGTAAGCAGGTCATCCAGGTAGTTTAGCTCGGTCCGGCTGCTGCCATGTTAGGCTTCCTGCTGAAGTCTGTGGGCCCTGCGGCCGCTAAGGCCACAAAGGGACATACTCCCAGGTCACAGAGCACGTGAACGCATGAGGAGTGCTTCACCAGGTCGGAAAGAGAGAGACTTGCTCCTGGAAGCCGTGGGCCACAGGGCCCATGGGGAGGACAGGCCAGCACACCATCTGAGTGCAGGTCCCCAGCAGTCAGCCACAAACAAGAGACAGTTCTCTTGTTCCCCTGGGAGGATATTAGTTTTAGAGCTGGAGCAGACCAGGTGCTCTCCCAAAATGACCAGTTAACTTCCCAAACTTTTTGGCTTTGGGTGAGTCCCCCTCCCAACCATTCCCTTCTTTCCCCAGGCTAGAATGACAGGCCTCTCTGCTCCAGCACCTCCCCCTGTGCCATTTGGATGTCTAGGGTGCATGTGCCTGCCTTCCCCTGGTCCCACCCCGCATCTGGAACGTCCCCAGTTTGCCATCTCGGCCAGGGGTGAGACTCCTCGGGCTGCAACTGAGAGTCCGCCAGTAACAAAGATACGACCTGAGAGTCTCCTGTGAGTGGCAGCCGGCGTCAGACTGACACAGAGTGTGGGAAGAAAGAAAATGGAGTTTCCACGTAGATTTAAGTCATACCCCTTTATTATTACTAATCAGAGGTTAAGGGAGGACATAGGACCGGGGGCTTTGAGGATTTTAGTTCCCCCTCCTCTCTTTTCATGCCCCCATGCTCGTGAAGTTGTAAATTAAAGGATCCGTGAAAGTTTCCCAGTACTTAATTCAGTGTACAGTGTTTGGTCTTTTCTCTCTCATTTCTCCTTCCTGGGATCCCTCCCTCAGTACTGCACTTTATCCTCTCCCCTTAAGGTGTTCCAAAAGCTACGCATGCTGCCCCTCCCTTTCCCCAAGTCCTGGCACATGGCTGTGCCTGAGGTCACAGCTTCTGGGCCCAGACCAGTGTGGAGGAAGCTAAGTGGGCTCAGCTCTCCCCAGGACAGCATCGAGCCTGCTCCAGATGAAGGGAGAGCTCTGTCCGTCACAGTGCATACGGAGGCTGAACCGTCCCCTCCATCATATCAGGACGACGAGAGAGTGCTCCAGCCGCCACGCCTTGCTCTGTGTTTTCAAGCTGAAAACAGAGTTTCTCCTTTCTCTCTCTCTTTCTCTCCCTCCCCTAATTGCTTTTAGTGGTGAAGCAGTTAATGCCATATTCCTCCTCCTGGCGCGGAGTTTTCATTTTTTATTGGCACCGCGTTCTCCCCGGAGACAATAGCAGATTGTTTCTGGTGTGCGCGGAAGGATCCTGTCCTGGCAGGCAGGCCGTCCATCAACAGGCTCCACATCCTCTGCAAAGAACGTGCATGTGCCTTGTTCCAACCTGACTCTCAAGTGTCTTTCATAAAGACAATCATCCTAATAACAACCTGCAACTGCCTGAGGAACTTGCACAAAACTGAAACCAAAAATGCTCTGAAGAGAGTCCGAGGGAGAAGCAGAGAGAGAGGAAACCTCCAAGAGCAGGGGGAGGAGGCTACTGCTGAAACCCTTAGACCAAAATGCCCCCGACCTCGGACTGTCTTCATGTTACCTGATTAGAAAAAGCCACTCTTTTCCTCATACCTCTGACCTGGTTAATAGCCTCGAAACGGCTCTGTTGGGTAATCTTAACTGCAGCAATCTCCCCAGATGAGCAGGTTTCTGGCAGGAAGAGAAGGAATTTAAAGTGATGCAGAAATCCCTTCTGGGGCTTCAGGGTCTATCCTAAGCCAGCAACCACCCCCTGAGGCCACAGTTCCCCTCCCCACCACTGGTGGCCCATATCACCTCTAGGAGAGGCGGGGTTGGGGGAGGGACACACCACTGAACAAGAAATCTGAGCTAAGAGAAACAATTACGAAGACCTTCTTCTAGTCCCGGTTCATAAAGCACAAAGCATGTTGGTCTACCATGTTTCAAAAATATATGTGAAGAAGACAGATTTTAAAGATAAGAAAACAAACTCATCGAGGTAAAACGACTGGCAGAGGTCACAGGACTAGCCCACGGCAACACTGGTTAGTTTTTTTTAAGATTTTAGTTATTTATTTTTAGAGAGAGGGGAAGGGAGAGTGAAAGAGAGGGAGAGAAACACCCATGTGTCGTTTCCTCTCATGCTCCCCCAAGCAGGGACCTGGCCCACAGCCCAGGCATGTGCCCTGACTGGGAATCGAACCAGCGACCTTTTGGTTCCCAGGCCAGAGTTCAATCCACTGAGCTACACCAGCCAGGGCCAAGGCTGGTTATTAAAATAAACTGTACAGGGGAGACAAAACAAATGTGTCATGCAGAAAAATTTCAAATAATTTATGGAGATGCTCTGCCCTCAGGGAGGTGGAATGAACTCCCCGCTCCGTGCAGGCCATACACAGTAACCTCCTCCCAAAGAGCAGGGCCGGAGCAGCGGGGCAGCTCCGCAGCAGAGGAAGCTGGCAAACCCAACCTCGGGCAGGGAGCAAGGTAATACCAACCGTGGTGAGTGCTGGTGAGAGTGTGTGCCTTTGACTCAATGTGATGACCATGGCACTTCACCTCTGTGGCCTTCCTCCCCAAGCCCATAGCTTTAGTCTAATATGAGAAAACATCAGACACGCTGCCGTTGAGAGACATTCTACATAGACCTGAGCGGTACTCCTCCAAACTGTCCGGCCCTTCACCAAAGACAAGGAAGGTCTCAGGAACTGTCACACCACCTGGAGGAGCCTGAGGGATGCGATGACTAAAAGTAACGTGATATTCTAGGTGGAATCCTGGAACAGAAAAAGGGCACTAAGTAAAATCTAAGAAAATCTGAAAAAAGCATGGGCTTTAGTTAGGGATCACATAGCAAGTGGTTCAGTGATTGTAACATATGTGCCCCCGACCCATGCGTGTTAATGACAGCAGGGACGGGGTGCCAGCATGTGGGAGTGCTCTGTGGTGCCTTCTCGGTTTTTCTGTAAATCCAGAAGTGTTCGAGACTTACAAGTTTACTTAACTAAAACACCCAGTTCAGTTAAAAGTTCATATAACTAAACTATCAAATGCTGCTTCCTCTCACCTACTTGCTATTGCTCAGGCTCTTTGTCTATAATTCTCTCCCTCTTCTCCCCATCGAACAAGAAAAAGGAGAAGAAGACAGAGGAGGAGGAAGGGGAGGGGGAGAGGGAACGGGAAGAAGAATCATCGTCTGTGGACATAGGAGAGAGGAGAGAAGTTTGATTTACTTCTTATGATCTTTGATTTTAGATGGACACAGCATGTGGACAAGTTATGTAAGTGTGCTCAATCCTACCACCACTCCACATTTCCAGCCAATACTCTTTTATAACACTCCATCATTAATTGTTTATATCCATTTCATTCTCTACTTTTGCATCAAAATGCCTTGTGGAGGCCCTGGCCAGAGAGCTCAGTTGGTTAGAGCGTTGTCCCAATACACCCAGGTTGCAGATCCAATCCCCGCCAGGGCACATACAAGAATCAACCAATGAATGCATGAATAAGTGAGAAAAAATTGATGTTTCTCTCTCCCTCTCTCTCTCTCTCTTTTCTCTCCCCCCCTTCCTCTCTCTAAAAAATCAATAAATATGTCTTGGAGACTTATTGGCAATAACACTTTCAAGCTCAAAAGCTCAGTTCTGAGTACAAGATATAGGAAATTGTGAAAAATGTCTTTTGCCACAATATAAAGTCACTCTCAGTAGATATATAACATATATTTGTATGTAGCATAAATTAAATCTTTAAACCATACCTCTTTATTAAAATTAAAGTTCTCTCCAATTTTACCAATACATATCACAAAATATAAATATTTAGAAAGGTTATTATACTTAATATAATGATATTTTAATTATTGATTGTTATTGAATTACTATATATAATACTTTTGATTTGTTTGAATTATTTAACCAATGTTAATTTTCCTTAGAAGACTTCATATGGATGACTCCAGTCATCCAAGTTTTTATGTCTTGGTAATATTTGCAAAAAAAAGTTAAAATCTAAACTCAAAGTCACCTTTTAAAATAATCTGATAATGCTTTCAGGAAAGATATTTCCTTACAGAAACCCAAGCCTGTGCACTTCAGGTGCTGGGCAGGAAACAGGCAGCTCACAGTTCACTCTGCAAACTTTCGAATTTTATAAATAGAACTTTATAAGGAAGACATTAATGATTTTTTCCATCTGCCTAAATAGTGTGCTTACAGTCTCCAGGGAATAAGAGAGAAAGGTGAAATCAAAAGTGACAGCACTGCAGTGAGGAGTTTCCACCGAAGGATAGGAGCTGGGCCACTGGCCCCGGGCAGGGCACTCCAGGGAGCAGAGCAGGGCACCAAAGGGCGCACCTGTGCCGGAGGATGCGCTGTGCATGTGAGGCCTCTCCAAACCCTGTATCATTTCATTCAAATAGCATTTTTTCAGACTTGGCAGAATAAGCCATAAGGGTACCCTGGAATCTTAATTTCATTTTCAAGTAGTCTTAATGTTTTCTTATAAAGAAGTACCTTAGCAAATATGAATATTCCCTAAAGCAGGTTTAAAATGCTATTAAGAACAGTTTCACTAAAACACAGGTACAGGCTTGAGAAATGCTCATCTCAAACAATATATACTTTAAAGCAAGGACCATTTTTAGAAACAAGTTTTTCATAATTCTGAAGTGTCCAATCCACCATGAGCAGCCATAACAGTTATAATGCTATATATCTAGTGGCCTAGCTTCAAAATGTATGCAGCAAAAATTAGCGGAACTAAATTCCCAGGCCTGCATGCAGCCAACTCACAGGGAAGCCACGGGCTGGTTTAAATTTGTGATAGAAACAAAGCAACATTTATGAGACAATGCGTAAACCAGTCATTCATAGTAGTTTCATAGCTTCTGCATTAGTTCATGTTATGTGTGTTTTCATAACACCTTATCTTGGTGGAGCTGAGTTTTCAGTGATTTCTGTGATAGAAAGAGAGATAGAGAAAGAGAGAGGGAGAGAGAGAGAAGGAGAGAGAGAGAAGGAGAGGGAGGGAAGGAGGGAGGAAGAAGAAGGAAGGAAGAAAGCAAGGAAAGGAAAGAAAGAAAGAGAGAGAGAGAAAGAAGGAAAGGGAGAGAGAGAAAGAAAGGGAGAGAGAAAGAAAGAAAGGGAGAAAGGGAGAGAGAGAAAGGGAGAAAGGGAGAAAGGGAGAGAAGGAGAGGGAGGGAGGGAGGGAGGAAGAAAAAGGAAGGAAGGAAGGAAGGAAGGAAGGAAGGAAGGAAGGAAGGAAGGAAGGAAGGAAGGAAGGAGGGAGAGAGAGAGAGAGAGAGAGAAGGAAAGAAACAAGCACCACTGGGAAATCAATATGGAACAGAAAACAAGGATGGTGGTGTTGAATCTGGTTCTGAGGTTTGAGAGGTTGTGTAGTATCCAGCAGAGGTGCACACATGTCATTGGTGAGTAACTGTGGTTGTCTAAGTATTAGATTAAAAAATTTAAATTATTTTTTCTTAAAAAAAACAGGGAGAAGGGGTGGCTCAACAATCCTCATGAGCTGATTTCAGGAAGCGCACTGTGACTGTATGGGGTGTGTTTTGCACCCCCGTGCATATTCAGTAAGGGAAATAGAGGCCAGCACCCAATCCGGACCCACTACTTCCATGCAGAATACTATAGGGAAGCCTCGTGGCCTGAAGTCAATTGATTTATTTTCATTAAGTAAAGATGTCGTTATAGGTATAAGTTAAAGCACTTTTTCCTTTTCAAGTACCAGAAACCAATCTAGCAAAAATAATGGAAAGGTTTTAGAAAAGTATCTGAAATCCAAAGCTTTCGAGACTCCAATCAGGGCTGCTCTGGAAACTCCACCAAATGACTTTACAGTGAGCCAGTTACCCAAAACTCCTAGCCTCTGTATTTTAAGTTCTGAACTTCTAGAACGAGAAAGTCTGATTGGCCTAGCTGTGGCCAGGGGGCTGTAGAAACCTGACAGCTGGAATGGCGCCTCTCAGGTTTGGGTGGAATGCTCTTCTCTAAGAAGCAGATACAGGGATTCCGTAGCCGGGACGTTCATTTTCCCACAAAGGGAGAAAAAGCACAGTTCTAACCTATTGGTTCCTCTGAACCAAGGTCCTCCTTTAAAGTTAGCTTTATGTTGCAATATTTGTTTTTTCCTCCACAAAGGAAACTACTGTGACAGCACTGACGTTTCTGCCACAAGAACGCTCTTAAACTTTGAGTGGGAAGCCCTTCCAGATGTATTAAATCTTGATAAATCTATGAGACAAAAACCTATCTCCAAATGCTGATATTTAAACTTTTATATGTGAGTATTCTAAGATACTTCATTTCATTTGAATGTGTAAGTTTTGGATATAAAATTTTGACCAGGTCTTTATGCCAATAGCCATGTAAAGACATTGAATCTCATAGGCTGTAAATTCTAGTGGAAAAAACTTTATTTTTCTATATCTAAACTTTTAATTTTTGAGCCATTTCATTAATTACATAAATTTAATGCTCATCAAGCAGAATTTCCACAGCCAATTTGGAACATTTTTTTTTTCATCCCTTCTCTATTTCTCAAAGACTGCATCTGAGATTCAGAATGATCTGTAACATCCAGGCACAGGGAGGGGGAATCGGAGGCCATCGGGACCCGGTTGTCACCTGCTGATGCTGGCATTTCCTGCTGGTTCTGATTTACACTGGTCCCTGGTGTGGGACATCTCCAGTCCTGTGGTCCCATGGCCCTATACAGTCCACAGTCTAAACTCCTTTGCAGTTTCTCAGTGTCTCTCTTGTCTTCACCGTGAGACTGCAGGGCAAACAGTCCTCTCTGCCGGACCCTGTGCTCACCATGGTTCCGGTCCCTTCTTACTTTTGTTTCCAAGTATCATTATGTACCACTTGTTCCCAACTGCAACTGTTAGGTCAGCTCCAGCACTGAGTGAGAAACTTTTTTGTTTGCTTCATTTTTAGAAAAATTTTATAGGAATTTGAATCCAATTGACAACATGCTAGGGAGCAAGATGTTATATACTCCAAGAAGTTTTTGTTTTATGTCTAAAAATTTCCATGTAGGCTAAAGCAGATACTGTTTTTCTTCTCTTTTTTAAATCAATGTGCCTAATTTAGTTCATTCTGAAATCACTGTACAGTCAGCCTTCTGTATTCGCAGGTTCCGCACCCATGGATTCAACCAGCTGCACGTGGAAAATCAAGGCGTACTTCCGAGACATTGAAGGCCGGGTTTCAGATCACCACAGCAGAGCAAGTACCATGACAAAGCGGGTTCTTTGTGCTGGTGGAGGGTCTTGCCTGCAGTTTGTAAAAAATGTAACATTCATAAAACACAATAAAGCAAAGCGCAGTAAAATAAGGTATTCAGGAAAAAAAAACGGTTCAGTGTTACTCAAGTGAGGCCATGCAGTTGGGTCTGTGATGGTGGCATCTGTACTGAACATGTGCAGACATTTTTCCTTGTCATTATTCCCTAAAGGATACGTCAACTGTTACATCGAAATCACATTGTCTTAGGTATTATAAGTAATCTAGAAATTATTAAAGTTTACGGGAGGATGTGCACAGCTTAAATGTAATACGATGCCATTGTACGTAAGGGACTTGAGCATCCACAAATTTCGGTGTCTGAGGGGGGTCCTGGAACCAGTCACCGATGGATACCAAGAAGCGGCTGTACGAAATGCTGCAGACTGCTGCTGCGAATGCGGGGTTGTGCACCTGTTTTGTTTTTTGCTTAAGAGTTTATTCTGTGGCACCTGTTTTTCCAGTCTCGGTAAGGGGAAATACAAAGACAGCGAAATTACAAGGAAGAAGTTCTCAGTCGGTCAACTTGTATTTGCCAGTCTGGAAGGGAGCTTTGCAAACAGGTCACTCATTACAAGTTTGAACGGTGAATTCAGGAAGGCTTATCCTGAGATGAGCAAGAGGGAAAGGTCTGTGGAGCATCGTGCATGGGCAGAGGTGCAGAGGCGTGCCGCAGAACCCAAAGAGTACATAAACCACTACTCTGTCTACTAACCCTTAAGTAAAAACATCTAATTGATTTTTCTTCCTCTCAGCCATCAAAAGAAGACAAACTTGGTTACAAAATTAAAGCTATTTATTTTTCATTATCCTTTACAGATATGGGAGTGCTAAAGAATTCCAGACCTGGGGGATGGGAATGATGTCAAATAAATTATTTAAGCAATTTTGGTAGTACTTTTTTCTTTATTTAGGAATGTCATCTTTTCCATTTAAAAAAAAATTTAAGAGCATTTTTCATTTTTACTGACAAGGGCAACTGAATAGATCGTTTACTTAGAAAAACACTTTTGCCGTAAAAGCTACAAAATATTCTTTCCTCCAAAAGTCTTACTAGCTTTATTTTCCAGGTATTTCTAAAAAAACTCCAGAGTACACAGCTCCCATTGTATATATCTGGACTCTGCAGCCTCATGATTCAAGAGCACGGCAGTACTTCCTGGCTCTTTGAATTGTCTTGTTCCTTTCATTTTATTCTCTGTCCCTGTTCTTATCACCAAGGCTCTATATTTTTATCTTCAGCACAGCATCAAGCTCAGGGCTTAATAATCATGAAGCTTCACCTGCTTCTCTCTATTACCAGTCTTGAATACACTAAGATGACTAACCAACAATGACTGCAATCGTTTGGGCTTTCCTTCAACGTAAGTTACTTGTGCCATTAAATATTTACTTGAACAATCACATGAGCATTTCTTGACTTTTTTTTTCTGGTTTAGATTTTAGTAACTGTACAGCTGAAATCCTTGTCATGATGAGAGATTTTTGGGTGAACCCTGTACATTTCGTATCATGTTAAGAGACTCTGGATCTTGCTTAAACCTTCTGTTTTAGCTGAACTCCTGTGGTGGAAGAAAGGAGTCACGGCTTTGTTACTGCCAGGGGGAGGGAGCAGAAGCCCACGGTCCCCAACTGGCCTGCACGGACTCTGAAGGAGGGGCCTCCTCATTACTGCTGAGGAGGGAAGAGAGCCCTGGCTTCTCCCCTCGCAGCATCCACCAACACTGAGGACAGGTGGCCTTGTTGTCACTGACGGAAGTCCTGACTCCCCACTGGGCCTCTTCTGACGCCCAAGTGCACGCTCCCAACGTGGGCTTCTCAACCCAGCAGAGGGCAGGGGGCCTTGTTACAGCCTGGACAGTGGGAATTCTAGGCTCGGCATGTTGCTGGTGGAGGTTGGAATGAGACTACAGTTTTTCTGTGTATTTGGCTACAGTAGAGTGGCTATTGTCTAAATAGCTTACCCCTTCTTCTGTTCCTTTGGTGGAAAGATCTGTTTTGCTGGGGGCTAACTGTGTCGGTGTTTCCAAGTTGCTGGCTTCTTCGGATCCATGTCTGGGATACGCAAGGTCAAAGAAAACTCACCCCATGGTGTTCTTTGAGTCTAGGGGTCCCTAGCTAGTCTTCCTTCTTCTCTCCATCTTTTCTGAGTACTGTTTTATATAATGTTCAGGTACAAATCTAACAAAATATGTACAAAATCTATATGAAGAAAATTCTAGAACTGTGATGAATAATGTCAAATAATTGAGTATCTGGAGAGATGGCCCCTGTTCACGGATAGGATGAGTCAATATTAAGATACTGGTTCTGCCCAACTTGGTCTATAGATTTAATGCAATCCCAGCTAGGACAGACTTTCACGTATTTGGTCAGAATTGGCTTGAAAGCAAAATATTTGGGCTTGAAGTCAGATGGTCTTTGAGCATAAATTATGGTAATCTCATAATGGTACAGCTTATCCAGACTGTTGTAGGTAAAACAAAATTGGTTAAAGGATTTCAACTGAGACTCCTGTTTTTAGGAAATGGAATAGACATACTTCTGTTCCTCTTACTAAGTACGACTAAAAGCCCTGTTTTTGTTACATTCTGCATTAAAATTTTACAAATTTTGATAAATTGTTTTCATTTTCATTTGGTTCAAAAATTTGTAAATTTCTCTTGATTCATGTAATTTGATTTGTATGTTATTTAGAAGTGTGTTGCATAATCACATGTTTTGGCCTTCTAGTTACCTTTCTGTACTGATTTCTAGTTTGAATCCACTGTGGTCTGATAACAGACATTTAAGGTGTGTTCTGTGGCCCAGAAGCTATTTTATGGATATCAATTATATCCAGTTAATTGATGGTTTTCTTGTGTTCAGCTATGTCCTTAATGATTTTCTGCCTACTAGAACTGTCCAAAGATCCTCCTCTAAAGGACTTCAAATATAAGTATTCAGATAGTCCTGCATCTGAGTCATGTATTTTCAATGACAGCTAATGAGACATCTAGTCAACAGCAGATCTAATGGAATGTATATTGTGAGTTCCTAAGCATCCTGACAAAGTACTTCTCTTCTGCACCTGGGTTATGTACACATAAGAAATAAAACAAAAGAATGGCACATGAAGAACTAGGCTATTAACTTTATTACTAATAAAAACATTGGAAGATATAGCTCAGTAAAATGAATTCCAGAACCAGGCAGGAGTACCCAACATAGGTAGTGCAACCGTGGCTGGCTTCCGTGGGCAGGGCAGAGCTTGCCCCGGAGAGCAGGGCATGGGTGGAACTCCTGCGCACTGCTAGTCCCCCAGAGCAAGAGGAGACGCTGAGCAGAGCATGCCCAGGGACTTACATTTCAGATTTGCCCATCACATACGCACATTACTCCCGTGGGGAAGAGCTAATGAGAAGATGGAGGGCAGCCAGGAGTTAACGCTAATTACCTCCAACATCCAAACTAGGAGAGGAACTTCCTCATCTTCCAACAGGACCTTACGTTTTCAAAAGTGAAGAAAAACTCTAGTTCAATAATATGTAAGATATTGGCATTATTGGAAACCTTGCCCTAGAATCTGAGGACCAAGGATTTGCCAAACGCACATACATGGCTGAAGTTAACACACAGGATGGAGTTCATATTACCATTTCTCTTCCAGCGCTTTTTACATTTGGTTTTTACTCTTGACTTCAGACAATGATAAAGTAGCGTTATGTTAGCAAAGAAATGGTGAGAGAGAGAGGAGGGGAGAAAGGAAGCAAGAGCAGGAAGGAAGCGGGGGGTGAAACCGAGAAGAGTAAGGAAAGGGAGGGAAAGGAAGGAAGTGATCTCTGCTAACGAGCAGGTGTGCAGCCCCAGACTTTCTCCCTCCATCTCTCCCACATTCTGCTGCACAGACTTGAGAGGGTTGCTGATTTCAGAATCTGGAACCTTCACAGGCAAGAGGTGTTTATCTCTGTAGCATTTCTTTACATTTTCTTTTTAAGCAAAAAAATCTTTCTGGGAAAGAAAGTTTGGGTTGGGGAAATGTGTATTGCTAATATTGCAGGGGAGCATGGAGCAACTCAAAAGTAATCTCTGAAAACAGGTTATTGGGAAGTGTCTAGGCAAGGCTTTCTTGGCATGGACCACCAATGAATGCCAATGCCAGGGTCATTTACCCTGCAGTCGACCCGAGGGCAGAACTCAGGGCGGGGCGAGAGGAGACTGTGCGTGTTCTTTGGGCCTATGTGAGCAGCAGGGTCTTTACCTAGGCCCCTCCTTGGTGCAAAAGAAGACAGATTTTGTTTCATTTCTAAAAATAAAAACGTTTATGAGTTCAGGAGCTGGCATTGTATTTAAAAGGGAGTGACTTTCACCTGGCTCATTCTTTTTTCTTTCTTTTTCTTTTTTTGCCAAGAAGAGATTTGAAAATGGTATCCCTTCCCCTGGCAGTGTTTCATTGATGGGGAGTAATTTTTGAGCGAGCAGTTGAAGAGTGGCTGCTGACATATTCACTAACCCCATCTCTAGAAGCAACCATTGGGAAGTCAGTCTCTCTGTAGAACTCACAATTGGAAAATGAAGACAATGAAAGGGTGAAAATAACACAGATACCCACTGCTTACACAATGCTGCTGAATGAGTTGACAGACCATCAGTAAGCCAGGTGCAAGGAATTGGGTTGGTCAGTAACCCCACTGTGGGCAGGTAAGGCTTCCAATGTTTTTTTTTTCACGTTGTTAGCTTCTGAGGCCTGAGTAGCTTTCCTGAAAATTCTGGGGAAATGGATACTTATGCCTATGTCTCAGTTTAGATGGCTCCCAAATATCAGGAATTAAAAACCTGACTAATAATAACTAAGCAAATTAAGAATTTATTTTTCCTGTTGAACAAAAAGTTGAAGGGAGGCAGGTCCAGGCCTGGTGCAGCGCTGTGATGTGAGGGAAGATATTCATCCTTAGTCTATCGACTGTTACCTCAGTGGCACAAGACAGCTGCTTTAGCTCCAGATGTCACAGCTGAGCTCAAGGCAGGAAGAATCTGGGAAGAGGAAAGGCGGGGTTCTGTCTGTTCCTGTAGCCAGGGAACAGTAATCACCACATCCTGAGACACAATTTTGGTTATGCACCAAGGGAAATTAATTTTAAAACCAGAATCATTTCGGTCTTTTCTAAACCCACACAGGCTGGACGTTGTCAATCCCACACCCTTTCCTCGGAATAACCTGGTTCCAGAAAACTCCTCACCAAAATGTAGCTGTACGATCATAAAGCAGGATATTTAAACGCTGCAAATACCAATTCCTGGAATAGCCCCCAAAGGCCTTGAAGCCACAAGTCACCCCATCCAGAGACTAAAGAACCAAGGAAATAAGTGCTGGTTTCCCAGGAGAAATGAACTGCATTGGCAAGAAGAATCAGTACTGTCTCCTGAGAATTGTCCCCTGAGACACAGAGAAAAAGGCACACCATCTCCAACACTGTACCTGGGACCAGAGGTCACATTGCCATCCGAGAACACAGGGTTATACCAGTAAAAAAAGGTATGTGGGAAAAGTCTGTAAGAGCAATGACAAACTGTTGACAGTGGTCGTCCTGGAGAGAGAAAGGGAGCTGGGGGCCATGAGAACGAGGGACATGGAAGTCCATGGAGATCTCTGTATTGGAGGACAAGGGTGGCTACTGAAGTTCACAGTTGACTTCTGAAGTTCACAGTATCGGCAGTGGCGAAGTGAGTGGCTCACAATGACACGTGAAAAACGTTGGCCTGGATTTTTCTAAAGGTGCTTGCCATGTGTAAGGCATGCTGGAGGCTATGAGGTAGACATGGATCTTGTCCTTAAGCAGAAATGGTTAGTCATGAGTGCAATTACTGTGACACACAGGAGGAAGTGGTTGAAAAAAGTGGCTTAGGTGAAGGGTCATGAGAATGAAACAATTACTTCCTTCTGAGGAGGATGAAGGAGGGCAGAGCATCACTCGAGAGACGGCAAACTAGGACACTTTTAACATACTTGTACATTTCTACTTTTTGACCTAGTTCTCATGCCACCTCTGTAGTGAAGGATGCCCCGGTTCTCCAGAATTCAACAGCTTGGGCTCCTGACCTTTGTTCCTACCTCCCACTAGCACATTTTCCTGTTTATAAATCTTCCCCCATTAGACTCAGCGTGAAAGGGCAGAACGCACTTTACCTATCCTAGTTCACACAGAGACAGTCACCAGCACCAACCCCATCCGTCTGTCCATCCATCCAGACAGCCAGCTAGCTTCTCCAGTTCTGTGTATGGTGTTGGGGGGGGGGGGCATGCAAAGCTGAGTAAGATATATCTACCATTGAGGACAGCAACACCAAAGTCAATGACAGTGCTGACAGAAACCACACACAGGGCTTTGGGAACCCAATGGACCACAATCCGAGGTGAGAAAGGCTTCTCCAAAGACTTGGAACTTAAGCTCTTGTAGAAGGTGGGAAAAGGAACAGGGTAGGAGATGCAACAGCATCTCCCCTTTAACTGGCACTCCAAAAATGTCATTGGCCCACACTATGAGCAAGGTGGAGTCCAAGGGTACTTCCCTTTTCTAGTAATAGACATTTCTGAAAATAAATCCAAGATTAAGACCCCATGATTACAGGAGAAAGCTAGTGAAGTTATTTATCCTAGAATCAGAAAACAACCAGTCCACCAACTTAAAAAAAAAAAAAAAAAGTTTATTCATTTGAGAGAGGTGGGGAGAAACATCAGTGGGAGAAACATTGACACGTCCCAACTGGGGGTCGCACCCGCAACCTTTCGGTATATGGGATTCTGCTGCAACCAACTGATCCACCAGGCAAAGGCTGACAACCAAGCTATTGTCTGATCACTTCCCAACCAGAATTTTACTGCCCTGAGCAAAAGCAATGAGTCACCAATCATCAATTCACACTTAAACTATGAGGGACTGGCCCTTCAACTTTCTCAACCAGAAGAGACGTGTGAGCTTCCTCCCTTCCTACCAGCTGAGGTGCTTTCTTTATTGCTTGGTAAACAGGCAACTCCCTTCCTCTCTGCATGACTATGTCCCTTAAAATCAATTGTCATCTAAGCAACTTTGGCTTTAATTCCACTTGCCGCAGAGATGTTAAGGAGCCAAGGCTAGGTCCACATGATCCTATTATAATCATGCTTTTTGGAGGCGCTGGCGGGTACAATGCCCATGTCAGGCCAGGGCTTATCCAAGTCCTGGAGGCATCTGCTAAAGCTAACAGGCAGCCTGGTCAGGAAACACTCAGCAGAGATCTAATGAGAATGCCTACCTTTTTCTGTTGCGGAAATCTCACCTAATCCTGAGTTACATCCTTTGCTTCTCCAAAAAGCAGACGAGGAAACTGAGGCTTTGGTGAAGCCAATCACCTCAGCTTGCATAAAAATTGAAATTTGTGTCCAGGGTTAATCTGGCTCCAAAACCCAGTCTTCCTGTTACACAAAGCTGCCTCTATTAGTAATCCAGACTCAAGCACAGAGAAGGGACGATGCTAGTGGAAGGAATTACATTTTTTTTTTCAGGCAAGAAAAATCACCTCTATGATAATCCAACTCCACTTGCTTTACAAGATTGTGGGGAAAATAGCTGACTTAGTGCAAACAGTTCTATTCTGTCCCAATTGTGCCCACACTGGTGACGTGTCATGTGTATAAAGACATGAAACTGGAAGGACTCTCACTCAGAGGTCATAAACAAAGCACTCAAGAATTGCTCATTAATTCCAAAGGAAAAGATCTGCTTCACGGGCCTTTTCCTTTCCCTGCAAGAAGTGCGACTGACACACGGATCCTACTTTGTAACTTTCTGTCACGTGTATGCCAGGGGCTAGATCTAGAGAGGTCATGATGATGAGTGAGAAACGAATCACTGGTCTACTGAGACCCAAATCCTGGAACCTCTGGCTGTGAGAAGCAAATGGGCTGTCATGGGGCAGATGGATTGCACTGGAACTCCTGGAAATGGAAGCTGGAATGTTCATCTTCCCCAAACTCCAGCTGATGATGCACCATACTGAACAACAGCCACAGCTCTGGGGAAGTCTGGGAATCATTCAATCAAGGATTCGTCCCAGGAGATCCCATAGGATTAAGGAGATGCAAGACTCAAATCTTTCATAAGTTCCTAACTCTCAATGAACTCACCCTACACAGATTTTCTATGGTCTGCTCACCACTAAAAAAATCTGGATTTAGAAGTGATAGTTCACATTCATTTCATCACCACCTATACCATATGCGGATCAGTGGTCACCAATGCTTGCTGGCAGTGAGGAGTCGGCAGGTCTTACCTCTGAATGAGCAATATGTGGACTAAAGTTTTAGAGGCTGAGTACCACAGGCTGCAAAGCCAACTGGATCATTATGCAGGAATTCAAACGACCGAGACACTAAGTTTGACACAAAAGGAGTAAGTATACTTCCACACGAGTTATTTATGTACATGTACTATGCTTGCATCTCTGAAGAGTTCATGCTTTCCAACAAGGTGACTTACAACTTTTCCTATTTAGGACAGACAGGCTGCCCTCCAAATTTCATCTGAGCTCTGAGCAAACTTTTGGCTTACTTGCTGATCTTGCGATGCTTCTGTTAAGGCTAAAAAAACCCAAACAAAAACCCCACTATAGTATGTTCTAACAATAGCCTATGTCCCTTCTTGTGTCACTGAAGGTAAAGTGTTGATTTAATTTTAAGAAACCACCACACAAAAGGTGTGAGGAAGTAATCAGATGACTTTTTAACAGGCGTTGAGAGAGGGGTAAACAGCTTCTAAGATCCTCTGAACCAGGAGTGTGTGATTTCAGTTTATTATAATCTTGGCTGTGAAAAGGGTAATACCGTCTTTTCTACTTAGCTAATGGACTTTTTAATGGTTTTTGTGAATGGAAGCTAACCTGAAAATATCAAGAAAGTAAAGATAAAACAAGCAAACATGTAAAGGACCCAGGGACAAAGCCAATGGGGGAAAGGATTGAGGGTGGGAGGTGGGGGTGGGTGGGGTGGGAGAAAGTGGTGGTGGGAAAATGGAGACAACTGTATTCAAACATTAATTTAAAAAAACGATAAAAAATATTCTATTAAAAAAACATGTTGATTGAGTGTGGGCCTGTGAATCAAACAATCACTGTTTCAATTCCGAGTCAGGGCACATGTCTGGGTTGCAGGCCAGGTTCCCAGTGGGGGGTGTGTGAGAGGCAACCACACATTGATGTTTCTCTCTCTCCTTTCCTTCCCTCCTAAAAATAAATAATTAAAATATTTAAAAAAAAAAAACATGTTGAGTTCAAGATAAACATTACCTTTTTAACTCTTGCAAAGTATAAAATAAGATTTTTGCTTTCTAAAGAAAAAACCTTGAAAGTTTTTACACTTCAGGTCCCACATCCCAAGTAAGAGTACAAGTCTCCAAAAGCAGGTCTTACCCACAGTAACCACTGATCTTTTGAAAAGCAGAAATGAACGCAAGTTATTTCCTTAAACCTGGCTTTCCTGTATTTAATCTTGTATGTAACTCTAACATCAATTACAACTTAATGCTGCGCCCTCCAACCTCATCACATGACAGCTGTGTTCGTCACAGGTCTTCAGTGGTTTGCCACATAAACATCTTAGGGAGGCCAAAGCGGTTCTAATATATTGTGAATCCAACTGATTTTTTCAAAAGGATGCATCCACAGGTTCACGTTTCCACATCTATAGAACTTTATTAACAATAAAACACATCAGCATATTTTATATATGGGCAAGGACATTCCTATAATAGTAAATGGCACAACATCATCTAACTGTTGAACTTTATCAAGATGAGGTTTTAAAAAATAATACACTAATATTCCATACGACTACTTGAAGAATTAAATAATAAACAATTAAAATAACATGTAACAGCAGTTTAAAAATATAAAGCTCATTGTTTACTATTTATCGTAAGCTGGCATCACTCAAATACAACAACTTCTATTTTTAAAAGAAGGTACTGCACACATCCCACAAACCAAATGATGAGGCTAGGAAAGGCTGTGACAGGGGTCACTGGCCCCTGCCCCGGCACCCCAGGCCCTTCTCTCCAAGGGCAGGCGGTTTAGGCAGTCGCTTGTCAGTCCAGTGTAGTTACATATGCAGTGATCGTATAATTAATCCTCCGAATTAGGCAACTTGAGAGTGAGAAGATGCCCCGTTACGCTGAGAAAATGAAATAACCAAGGCTGACCTGAGCAAGCTCAGGACACATGGCAATCCAATGGAATACAGTGTCGGTTGCACTATCCTTACTTTTGTGTTTTAGGGGGACAGTACAGATTACTTGAAAAAAATAGGGAACCTTGAATTTTTCTGCAGTTGAATTTTTTGGACTCCACTTTTACTGTCAGAAGAGGTTTTACTGGAAATATTAGTGATTACTGTTTAAACGGGTAGAAAATCATGAACAATCTCCAAGACATGGGATATAGCTTATAGACTCAAAAAAGGGGCTAGGTTAGTATTTTTTCTCGTAAACAAAGATGCTCATTTTTACTGAATATAATAGATTTGCCTTTACTTTTCAATTTCTAAAGTCTATCCTTAACACAGAAAATATATTTTTATCTTAGTATCAGTTTATATAAACACATAAAAATGGATTATCTGGCCATAACTAGCTTATTCAAATATAATAGAAATAATTTAATAAGCTTTTTTTATTCACTTCCAAGCCCAAGTTCACATTCATTCAAAAATTTAGATACCCCAACAAGGGTTTTGATTTTCCATCTTTAAGGCAGAGCGCAAAGGAGGGTGTGTCCTCAAAACACACCAGCAGCTGTTCTATCCAAGCTCACAGGAAATGAAGGGAAATATGCAAGGTCTGATCAATCTGAAAGAAGGTGTTAAGTTTTTTTAAATAATATTCCAATCTCCCTGCTTGGATGATGAGGTTTAAGGCTACCACTGAAGTATACCAATTATAGAGAATGAGGTACATGCACACTTGAATCAGACAGATTTAGAGGAACAAAAATCAAAACAGAAAGTGAAATTTTGATGTTGGACCAAAAGTGACACATCCATATTCAGAAACCAAGTATAAATAACACAAAAATTAACTGTAATTTTAATAAACTGATATTTAATACCTGATCTAATAATTTTAAATTAGCATGCATCATAGCTTCATTCAGTTAAAATTATTAAAAGAACATAGTATAGGTCTATAGGAAATTGATATGAGATAAAGAAGGATCTAGTATGAGTTTACATTTCTTATAAGTACATTCTAACTTTAACTAACTTCCAAATCGGGCAACTAAATTAAGTATTGTTTTCTTTCATGCTACTGTTTCTACTTCAAGGGATACAACACGGGTACTTAAAATCAACAATAAAATTCTATGCAGGGGAGGGAACTATATAAGGGCAAACAAAAAATAGGAGGCACAATTAGCAAAAACAAAAATGTATGTTTTATTATGAAAGACAATGAAATAAATCAGAAAATACAGATAAATACAAAAGAAGCTATAAAACATAATAAATTTTCTTCCAGCAATGGAAAAATGTCCCTGAATAGTTTTAGGTGTGTCTTTTAGTAGTACTCCGTGTCTAATAATAAACAATTTTATATGTTCTACTTAGCTGTATTAAGTGATTTTTCAGTTTAAAAGATGAGATAATTCTGATCGTTTTTAATGTTGGCACTCAAAAGCAAAGACATTAACGGAAAAGAAAACGAGACATAAAATGATTTGCAAAACGTAGTAGCTTATGAACGTGACGTCGATTCCAGTTGCAGTAACGGTGGCACACGCATTCTCGCAGCGCGCAGACACACCCCAGGCCCCACACTCCACAGACATCTCCGTAACTTGGAAACATATTTTGCATATCATGATATGAGTTTTACAAGTCAGTCCTACAACCACAAAGCTAGAGCTATTAATAGCACAAGTTTTTATTCGCTAAATTTAACAAACTAAATATCTAAAACTTACTACAATGATACTGAAAAGATACTTTTATTGGCTTTTTAAAAGACAAATGCAAATGAGAATATCTTATTCAAAAAATTAATTTTTAAAACTGTCATAAATGAAATAAATACATCTAATACAATCGCTTCCTGTAAGAATCTCTGAGACAGGCAAGGCTGGAAACCACGCTTCTCATTTGAAGATCCCTAACACCGACATGTCCCTTAAAAATCTTTTTCTTATAAAGGATATGTGAAATACCCACATTTTCTTAAAATTTGTCCCTAAACAAACTTTAACACCCAAATGTTCTGTATATATTAAGTTACTTATTTTAAAATTAATGAGAGGATATCTAGACACAATTTCTAAGAAAACAATGCAGAAAGTAATTTATTCATGGTTATTTACAGAAAGAGCTTTGCTAAATGACGATGTAAAATCATGTTCAAAAATCTGACAAAGCTTTTCTAGCAGTCAGCACTGCAGCTTCCAAAAACATCCCAATAAAGGGTGTTTCACGTGTGGTTACTAGATGAACCTCAGAGGCAGGAACTACAGCATCTGACATGGTTAATAATCTCAGTTTTATTACACTAAACGTCAGGTCAGAAGTCACGGCACTTACATGCTAGAACACTGTTTATCACTCAACTCTTCCAATTATGTCACACACTGATCAACCACATGGGAGTGGACTTCACTGCTGCAACTTCACGGTGTCTTTCAAGTATATGCGAATCTCTTAAAGGGACACATACGCAAATGCACGAAACAAATCAAATATAAATACTTAAGAGAATGAACAGAAATGGCTTTTAAGCATAAACCACTCTGCCATTCAATTTTGAAGCTCTATCTTTCCTTAACTAATTTGTCTTCTGTTATTAGTAGTCTTCTATCCTATTAAAGTTGAAGGTTTACAAGATGATCTGGAAATTTCACATTGGTGTAAGAAAGGAATGTCTGGTTGATGTAGTCTAGAGACAAAGAAAGAGTTAGTATTAAAATGTATTCAGTTACATTTATCTAAATAATAATACAATAAAAACCCATTTTATAACAGTATTATATCAAGGATACAATCTTATTTTGGTAAAAATGACAGAGCGGCACATATCAGAATATATTCTAAAGTTTAGGAGATCATATGGGAAATAAGTAAATTATGAACTTACATAAAACACATGTAAGTTAAAAATAAAATTGAAGCAACCAAATCACAAACTATACAATTTTTTAAAAGAATATACTTAGTATATGGCAACCTCGAAACACTTTGTACTCATAAATACATCCTGAAGTGTTTTGCCAAGTATTTTGGTGTTCAAAAATTTGAAAAGTTCACATCATTTATATATATGAAGAGTATGGTATTTGCTTTAACAATGAGGATGCAAAGCAGAGATATGAGGTCTCTCTGTGTGAAGATACTACAGCTGCACAGTAAATGAATGATTATGACTATATACCCAGCCTCCAGAAACTCACTGGGTAACTACGAAGACAACCTCTGCTCATTTCTTTTATTTCCCTAAAATTTATTCAAGTTGTAGCCTTCATTGTTGATACAAACTGTCACACATTAAGAAAACAATAACAGAGCTTCTATTTTTCCCTACAACTTTCACTCCTTGATCCAGTTTGTCAAGCTCAGTGCATGGCAAATTGTTTTTCAATCACAGATTTATTTTCATCCTTTTAACTAGATGTCTATGAGGATTTCACACCGTTTTATGCAACATGCTCATCCCTTTGGTGTAACAGCTTTGTCAAGTTTCGCTTTAAAGCCTTCAAAGTTTGTGCTTGTGGTTACTTCATATATATCATGTGGTCAAAGTTTCAGTTCATTCATATATTTAAAAAATTAAAATTTATGAAATTCAATTTTACAAATCTAAGTTATCTTTAATAGTTCACAACTTATTAAATTTCAATAAACTGCTCACAGTATCAAATGTTAAATTTGCTCAATTTAAGTACATAACATGAGCACACATTAAGCATTTAATATGTATCTGGGGAATCTGAATAAAGGGAATAAAAAGAGTTAATATGCCCTGGCTGGTGTAGCTCAGTGAACTGAGCACAGGTCTGTGAACCAAAGGATCGCAGTTTGATTCCCAGTCAGGGCACATGCCTGGGTTGCAGGCCAGTTCTCAGCAGGGGATGCATGAGAGGAAACCATACATTGATATTTCTCTCCTTCTCTCCTTCCCTTCCCCTCTAAAGATAAATAAATAAAATCTTTTTTAAAAAGTTAATATATTAATATGGCTTACCTCTACAATAAGAAGAAATACCTTGTTCTATGAGCAGCTGCCATACTTTCAGACATGTTTCTTACTTTTAGGTAATTAACAAATCCTCTGAAGAAAAGGAGCAGGCCTGAGAAAGTTGAAATAATACAGATTTTGTTCTTATACAGTAAGGGGGATGATATATTTAAAGTACACAATTATAAACAGGATCCTCTTGGCTTAAGAAATTTATCTGTAGAATCGCACTTATTCCATAGTATATTTTATACTAAAATGATAACTCCATCATGGGGAAAGATGATAACATTTTACTGCCACCTGAAAATTAGTTCATTTTATTAACCCTAGATATAAAGTAGAAATTAAATCCAGCCATGAAAATCCAGAATTACACAAAAATACACATTTATTAAATGATTTCTTTAAATAGCAAAGTTACCTAATGCACTTAAACTGATTCAACTCCTAGAAATCCCATTTTACCAAATTTTCAATTAAGGTCGCCACTAATGAAACTAAGACGTGTTTACTGTTAGAAGGTAGAGGTCGCCCTGGCTGGCGTAGCTCAGTGGATTGAGCGCGTGCTGTGAACCAAAGCATCGCAGGTTCGATTCCCAGTCAGGGCACATGCTTGGGTTGCAGGCCACGGCCCCCAGCAACCGCACATTGATGTTTCTCTCTTTTTCTTTCCCCCTCCCTTTCCTCTCTAAAAATAAATAAATAAAATCTTTAAAAAAAATCTGTACTTGAGATTAACTAAATACTCCCTTCAATTAAGTTTAAAACTAAACCCAACTAACTCCATGCTGCTTGCTTGGGTCATACCTACATTCAACTTGCCCAGAGATACCAGAAATAAGGGATGAATGATGCAGTTTAAAAAAAAAAAAAAAAAAAAAAAAAAAAAAAAAAAAAAAAAAAAAAAAAAAAAAAAAGAAGGTAGAGGTCAAGACAGAGTGTGCAGAAGGTAACGCTAACGACTGTGGGGTAAAACTAATAAGCCTGTCTAGCAACATCAAGGGCCTGTCATCGGTAAAATCTGTGTCTGAAGATATGTACGTTCTGTAAATAATTTTAAATATTAGCTCATATTTTTAAGTAATAAAAGACTAAATTATAATTAAGAGTAATCAGGAAAAAAGACTGGGGAACAGCCACTCCAGTAATTTCTTAAATGGTTTGGGAAGTATCTCATATCCCTATCTCAGTGTTCTCCTCAGTAAAATAGTATTTTTAAATAATAACCACTTATATCACAGGTATCTTTAATAATTATTAGCTAAGTATAAAAAGCAATAACATTATTAGTAAATTAAGTCTTTGATATACTTAAGTACACGATTCTAAGGAAAACATTTACTAACTCCAGAAAATTTTTAGCCAGGTAACTGTGGGGGCAGAAACAAAACCAGGAGACACACACGCATGCGACCTTCCTCACCAGGAGGAAAAGGCTGTGGGTCTAAAATGCAGAGTCCCAAAGCAATCAAAGCATTAAAACATGGGAAGACAGAAGAGCTATACAAACAATGACTTAAATAAGTGGTACGAATTTAACCCAAATCTGATGCCATCTGCTTCCGATATCCTAACTCCTTCCTTTTGTGACTCTCACTCTGAATTCCACCCCATGTCCTTCCAGGTGCTGCTCAAAGATAATGGACATTGTGATCCAAATATAAAACTATTATTGAATCAGGGAAACCAAAATTACTTGTGAAATCCCTTCTTTTGTCCATGAAGCTGCAGTTTCTAAGACATGTTTCACTCTGCTCAGACATTTTCTAAAATAAGACAATCCTTATCTAGAAACCAATCACTCAGTGGCTATTATTTCTGAATTCTACAATGCACTCGGCATTCTTCAGTATACGTTGAGTGACACTTTTCCATGGGTTACATACATTTCCACATTCCCCTCAGTGCTAGGTTGTGACTCTGATGTGAATCTGGCATTGGCCTCTGCATTTCACTATGCCCCACAGTTGCCCTCCTAATCTTCCTCAATTTCTTAATAATATATGTAAGCAAATGTACTCGATTAATATGCTTAACTGCCTAGTAAGCTTTATGTTTTTTCACTTTTAAGTAAGAAACTCAACTAAAAAAACACAGAATTCAGGCAGTCAGAATATAACTAACAATACAAAAAACTGGCTGAACCCTGTATGAGCCTTACTCCCCAGCAGAATCACACTAGAACTTCACTATAATTATTAGAGAAAGAATTCAGAATCTTTAGTGACCTTAACTGGTGACCCTAACTGACCACAATGAATTTGTGTCTCAAAAGATCCTAAAGGTCCAATAGCAGGACTAAGTGCAAACTCAAGAGAAGACTGCCACCTGCTGAAATGCTATTCTTTCCTGGTACAATTATGCTACTAGAAAAATGTGGGCTTTTAAACCTATGCAGAAGAAAATGTGTATTTTATGGCAGTAAATAAATCTGAAATGTGGGTTAAGGGTATGATATGATTTCAAGCTTAACTTAATTGTCATACATCTGAAGTAAAAAACCTAAGAAAACAAGAACTGGATATCCAAAATTCATCAATATTAATGAAAAGGCATTCCTTGTAAAAGGCAACAACAGAAGTCCAGTGATCATTAGGCATAAAGCCTGTCCTTATGCCTAGTAGATTAATGATTAATGCAGGGCACGTTTCCAAGGTATAAAAAGTGATTCCATGATCCAAAAATAACAGAATGACTAGAACATCAGATTATCCCACTTTCAACGTTTTTTAAAATCATTAAAGAAATTAGGTATGTATATTTTCAAGATAAATAACACAATTATTGTTTAATCATATTACGATTTTCAGGTTTTATAGTATTCAATTCTCATTAAACCAGTGACTGTTTAAACTGAATGGCTCTGGATTTTCAACTGAGAAACCTAGAGTGAAGATGTGAACAGCTGAGATGACAACATACGTGTTTGGATATGAGAATTTTACAACAGAATATTTATTTTAACGTAAGTTGTAACACAATATATTTATCACTTACAATTTTAGGAAATACCAAAGTTAAACTAAATGCAAATTAATCAAAGTGAAATACATTAAGAAAAACTTACCAAGTACAAGAAATATCCACCAAAGCCAATATTGTCCATTGAAATATCCAGTAAAATAATCAGAAAACTAGGGAATGAACATAAACATATTAATCATATTTGTGTACCTCAATTTAAAAACTGTAGATGAGCATCAGTTTCAGAATAATCTACCTCAAATAATCTTTAGCACTTAAAAACAGCACCAAAAGAAAAAGAGAAGAAAAAAAATACTTCATAACATACATATAAAGTTATTTGAGAAAAACCTTTTATACATAACATACAAAATATTTGGGAAACAGAATTCAGTTTCCACTTGCTTGTATGAACAACAGGTAAATGCTATATACATATATGTAAGTCCAACACCTTCTCATAACGAGTTCACGTCAGTCTTTTCTTATGACCTCTCAAAGCCATGACCAGCACTCTGATGCGCTGCAGCCACTCGAAGATATGAACACCAAAAGCCACGTTAGTTCGATCTTAACACATGGGTCTGTTCTGCTGACCTCGGAAAAAAAGCTTTTGACCTTCTGCACACCCCCTACTGCTAATCACTGCCAAGAATACTAGGCACATAAAGAGCCCAACTGATTAGTGCCTTTTTATTTTCACACTGATGCTCCAGCACACCGTTCCCAACAGCGAGCTGAGACCAGCTGAGTGAGCCCTGCCGCGGTCCTTCCACAGTTCTTGTTAGTGGCCGTGGCAGGCAGTTTCATCTTCTGATTAGGCTCTACTTATCCAGATTTTGTTATTTTAAAGTTTTTTAAAAAATCAATCTAATTTTCTTCAGAGCTACTTAAGATGATTCTTCCCTATTATCCTTTAGCATCCAAACAATGCTTCAAATAACGTTTTTTTTTGAAGTATTTACTATAAAATTTACTCCAAAACTATTAAAAATTGGCTTGCTTTATCTACTGTTTACATTGGTCACCAAACTAAGTCTGATTTAATGAAAAATGATTTTCTTCAATGCAGTTGTCCTCAAAACTGAAATGAATTAAAAGTATCCATTTCCAACTTTATAGGTAATTACTTCCAACTGTTCATTGGTAATTTCCATAAAAGCCTAAAAATTCTACAGCTTTTTTAGTGACAAAAATGCTAATGAATTGTAAATAATGATACTATTCAGGGAAGATATCTATGAAAGATTACCTAAATCTGCTTTTTAAAAACCTTTTAAGTATTTCAACAGGAAGTGTTTATAATTTATAAATGAACCATAATATAAATTCTCACAGTTTTAGTCAAAGCTTAAAAATTTCCTAGTGCCATTAAAGATGCCAATCGTGCCTGGTTGTTATAGCTCAGTGGATTGAGCACGGGCCTGTGAAGCAAAGGGTCACAGGTTTGATTCCCAGTCAGGGCATATGCCTGGGTTGCAGGCCAGGTACCCAGTAGGGGGTGTGTGAGAGGCAACCACACATTGATGTTTCTCGTCCTCTCTTTCTCCTTCTCTTCCCTTCTCTCTAAAAATAAAATAAATATAATCTTTAAAAAAAAAAAGTGTTTTGGGGCATCCATTTATGAGTCGTATTTTTAAAAAAAAATGCAAATCGCTCATATGCCAACACCTGTAAATGTGTACAATGAAGGGAGAACTAGAAAATTGGGAAAATATAGTTTGTAAAGTAGTACTGAACTATACTTTTATTCAAGAGATTAATAATTAGAAATAAAAGGTTTCCATATAGGTTTTATAGACTATAAAACAAAAAGAAATAAAGAGCCAAATCAATATTCAACTTTTTAACTTTAAAACATATTTAATATACAATGTTACATGGCAAGAGGCAACAATGTAACATTATATATCAAATGTTTTAAAATTAGTTAAAAAAGTATTGCTTGGGTTCTTCATTCTTCACCCAATATATTCACCTAAAGCTATTCTTTATTCACTTCCAAGTAACAAATATAATTAATTACCTTTGCCCGAAGTCGAAAAGACTCATTATGTAAAAAAGATAAATAAGCTTCTATTCATTACTGAGTTATCAAAAATGTTTTAAAATATTAAAAATCACAGGGTTGAGTCAAGTTGTTTAAAAAAAAAAGAAGTGAATCAATCAGAAATCAAAATCTGGAAAAAAAATAAGTGAACGAGAATTTACCCAATTTTACTTTATTAATATAACACCAGTATTTTATTGCTTACATCCTGTCGGTTTTCAAAAAGACTTGTTTTTAATAAAACACATATGCATTTTAAAAGAAACAATAAAAACATCAAAGCCTTAGGGAGAAATATCAGAATCTTAGGCTAAAGATATTCCCACTAAATCTGAGGTTCATGGCAACTCAGAAACAAAAAAGAAAGCAGCAATATAATTTATAATTTCTTATTGTCTAATGAAGGAAACAGCCAGGCTTTCAGGAGGAAACCTCTCTCTCAGTACTGACATCCAAAGAAAATTTACTGCTTGGAGCATTACAATACAAGTCAGAGTACAGAGGCAGTGCAGACTTAGGAGAAAGGGACTAAATTGAGAACAAGCTAGAAAACACAGTACTCAGATCCCTCCACAACCACATCAAAATTACAACTGAAAGACAGAACAGCCATCATTCAGAACCACCTTAAATTAAGCAGAATCCTACAATTAAGGATATAAAAAAGAAGCCACACCGACACTGGTAGGCGTGCAGGAGAGATGAACAGGCTATTTCCACACCTCCTGAGATATCTGAAGGGCTATCTCGGCTGCAGAAGTTCCCCCCTGAGAAGTGAGGAGTCCCTGGCCCCCGCCCCCTCAGCCCAGAGTTCCAGTACCAGGAAAAGTCCCCGTAATTTCTGGCTGTAAAAACCAGTGGAGATGAAGGCTGAGGGAAATAGGGGGCTGCTAGAGTACCTGGCAGTTCCTCCTAAGAGGCTCACACACAGACTTTCTTGGACTCACTCCCTCTGAGCTCCAGCACTGGAGCAGCAGCTTGAAAGGCACCAGGGACACACCAGGAATAACTGAACTGTTTGGCATTAGGGTGAGAGCTGGAGGGGCAGCTTTCTCCCAGGGAGAAGTGCTGGCAGAGGCCACCATTCCCTTTCCGAGTCTTTCTCCTATGGAGCTGGCAGTGAAATGCTGTATCTAAGTCTCCATCAAAACTCTGAGAAATTCCAGTCTTTAAATTTAAGTTCCCCATCCTATCACATTAAGTGCAGTTGATTATTAGACAGTCCAACCCAGGGTTCTATGAGAGAATCAGGATCTAATGCCCTCACAACATAGACTGAATACAGTGGATTAATTTCTTTTGTATGAATCTAGAACGATATTAGAAATTTACCAACTTTAAGAGAAATTGAGAAAATAGTCCTCAAATTATTCTCTGAGTTCTATAACTTAGATGAGAAATACCATTTGAGTAACAGTAACTAAATTTATTACTAATATCACCAAGGTTGGACTTAGTTCCAACTACTTTGAGGTTTTTTCCTAACTTCTGCAAGGACAGAGATTCACTCTTTATCTCTGTATGTTCCATCACACCCAACAGATTTATGCTTATTGTGGGAACCCACTTTACATTTTTTTAAATAAAATTAAAACAAGAATCAATCAGAAAACAATTTTTACAATGGCTTGAATTTTAATCATCCTAGAAGAAGCCAATCCACAGGTCCCAGCCAAGAACCAACTGATTAATAACCAAAACCTATGAAAAGATCACTGAAACCCTGAGAAGTGATAAAATAAGTTTTAAAATGATGAAGAAACATATTAATCCACTGGTTTCCTACATACTAACAATGAAACTTCAAAAAAAGAAATTATTGTAAAACAATTCCTTTTACAACTCCAACCAAAAGAATACCTAGAAACATACTTAACAAAGGATGTGAAGGACCTATATACTGAAAACTACAAACCATTATTAAGAGAGACTGAAAAAGACACAATGAAATAGAAAGATATTCGTGTTCATGGAGTGGAAGAATCAACATGACCACATGATCCAAAGTAATATGCAAATTTAATGCAAGATCCTTAACATCTCAATGTCATTTTTTAAAGAAATGGAACAAAAAAACCCACCAGATTTGTAGGAAACCATAAAAGACCCCAAATAGCTAAAGCAATCCAGAGAAAAAAAGAATGAAGCCAGAGGTATCACACTACCTGACTTCAAATTATACAACAGAGCTGCAATACTCAAAACAGTATGGTATTGGGGGGGGGGGGCAGACACACAGATCAATGGAACAGAAATGAGCCCAGAAATAAAACCACCTGTATAAGGGCAAATAATTTTTTTTAAAGATTGTATTTATTTTTTTAGAGAGGGGAAGGGAGAAAGAAAGAGAGGGAAAGAAACATCAGCATGTGGTTGCCTCTCACACACCCACAACTGGGGACCTGGCCCACAACCCAGGCATGTGCCCTGACTGGAAATCAAACTGGCAACCCTTTGGGTTTGCAAGCCAGCAGTCAACCACTGAGCCACATCAGCTAGGGCTTAGGGCAAATAATTTTTGACAAAGGAACCAAAAACACACAATAGTGAAAAGAAAGCCACTTCAATAAATAGTGCTGGGAAAATTGGATAGTAACATGCAAAATAATGAAACTAGATTAGTTTGTTCCCATGTAAAAAAATTAATTCAAAGTAGATCAAGACCTAAATGTAAGATCTGAAACAATATATTACATAGAAGAACACATAG
The DNA here is from genome assembly GCA_004024845.1 of Tonatia bakeri. Lineage (NCBI taxonomy): Eukaryota > Metazoa > Chordata > Mammalia > Chiroptera > Phyllostomidae > Tonatia > Tonatia bakeri. The sequence goes on from PVIA01001804.1 coordinate 204,296, forward strand.
GTACTAAACTTACAGACTTTGGTCAAGTTTTATGATTTTAACCCCAAAGGCAAGGGAAGTAAAGGCAAAAATAAGTGAATGGGACTGTATCAAACTAAAAAGCTATGCCCAGCAAAAGAAACTGACAACAAAGTAACGACGAGCAAAATGGGAGATCTCTGTAAACAACAGCTCCAATAAGGGATTAACAGCCAAACTATATAAAGAACTCATACAACTCAATAGCAAACAAAAATCCAATTTAAAAACTGAACAGAGGACCTGAACAGACACCTCTCCCTAGAAGACTTACAGCCAACAAATGTATGAAAAGATGTTCGACTGCACTAGCTATTAGGGAAATGTAAATCAAAACTACAGTATACCAGTCCAGCCAAGATGGAGGCGTAGGTTGACACACTAGGCCTCCTCGTACAACCAAAAGAACAACAAATTTGAAAACCAAAAAAACCCAGAACTGCCAGAAAATCAAACTGTATAGAAGTCTGACAACCAAGATGTTAAAGAAACATCCATTCAGAGAGGTAAAAGGGCAGAGACAGGCAGCGGGGGCGGGGAGGACATGTGCCAAGGCAGCAGCTGGAGGACTGGGTGGGCAAGGCAGTGGCTGGCAGAGCTGCCTATCCCACACGTGTGTGCATAAACTGGAAAGAACAACTGGGGAGCAAGACAAGACCACATTACCCAGGGTTCCAGCGTGGGGAAGTAAAGACTCAAAACCTCTCTTGGTAAAAATCTGTGGGGGTTGTGGTTACGAGAGAAATTCCCAGCCTCACAGGTGAGTTCATTGGAGAAACCCACAGGGTCCTAGAACATATACAAAACCACCCACCTGGGAATCAGCACCAAAAGGGCCCAGTTTGCTTGTGGGTAGCAGAGGAAGTAACTGAAAGCTGGGGAAAGTGGAGCAAGGGGCATTGTTCCCTCTGGTACCCCTCCCCCACAGATGGCACCACAATGCAGTGACGTGGGTTGCCCCATCCTGGCTAATACCTAAGGCTCTGTCCCTTACTATATAATAGGTGCCCCAAGACAAAAAAAATATGGCCCAGATGAAAGAACAGATCAAAGTTCCAAAAATAGAACTAAGTAATGAAGAGATCGGCCAACCTATCAGATGCAGAGTTCAAGACACTGGTAATCAGGATGCTCACAGAAATCGTTGAGTATGGTTGCAAAATGGAGGAAAAAGTGAAGGCTATGCAAAGTGAAATAAGGAAAAGGTACAGGGTGCTGGGAACTGCCTTGCCTGGTTTCAGAAGCTGTAATCCCCCATGGCTAAGGCTGAATAAAGTACCTTGGGACCATTCCCCACTTAGGAGACAAAGCTTATCTTCCTTGTAGAACACCACCTCAGCCCCCTTTCTCTTCATCCTGCTTGGCCCTGGGCGGATGACTGGTTAGCCAATGATGGGTAAGATTCCTCAAAAGAGGGACGACCTAAGACAGGCATGGTCGCCAAGGGGCCCTCAGGGAGGACTTCCGGGGCTATACAAAAGGGGGGGATGGGCCCTTGCCTTTCAGCTTTGACACAGCCTGAGTCCTCATTCTGTCTGCAAGAAGTCTCCTAATCTTTGGCTGCCTTACTTCCCCTGCCTGACTTAAGCCTAAAACAATGGCGGAGGTGGTTGTGGCCCTGTGCTGGAAAGGGCAGGTTCCCTAGGGCAATCAGGCCTAAGAAAGAATGCATAAAATCCTATGAAACCTACTTTGCTAACACCCTCAATTTAAATGGTAAGGGTCCAAGCAGGAAGTGAGTTTGTTTCCCAAAGTTATATTTTTTAAAAAAACTACAATTTACAACCTCACATCTATTAGAATGGCTATCATCAACAAGACAGATAATAACAAGTGTTGGAGAGGTTGTGAAGAAAAGGAACTGTCATTTACTGCTGGTGGAAATGTAAACTGGTACAGACACTATGGAAAAACAGTATGATAGTTCCTCAAAAAAATTAGGAATAGAGTTACCATATGACCCAGCAGTCCTTCTTCTGGGTATCTACCCAAAATACTCAAAACCATTTATTCGCCAAGATATACACAACCCTTGTGCATTGCAGCATTGTCCACAGAGGCTGAGACAGAGATAACCACAGTGTCCTTTGGTAAAGGATTGGATCAAAAGGACGTGGCACATACACAATAGAATACTACTCAGCTGTAAGAAGAGATGAAACACTGCCATTTGGGACAACATGGATGGATTTTAAGAATATCATGCCAAGCAAAATAAGTCAGAAAAAGCTAAGAACCATATGATTTCCCTCATAGATAGAATATAAAGCTGAAACACATAGACAACAGTATGGTATTTACCAGGAGGAAGGGGATGGAGGGTAGAAAAGGGTAAATAAAGGAGGCCAAATACAGGGTGATGGAAGAGGATTTGACTTTGGGTGATGGGCACATAATGCAGTACACAGAATATGTATCAAAGAAATGTATATTTGAAACCCATATGATCTTATTAACCAATGTCACCCCAGTAAGTTTAGTTTAAAAAAAGAAACACATTAAGTACTTTTGTAATAAGTAATGTTTTAATCAATTAGATAATGTAGGTATAACTGAAGTGTCTCAACCACTAAAGAGAAGCTGACATACGAGGTTTGTGACTCTACTGAAAATTTGAGGAGGATTTGACATCCAATTAGAAATCAATGTTTAAATAAATGTGATTAATAGGAGTATATACACTGTAGCATTAAAATGTGTGGGTAACCTTTAAAAAGACATTAAAACAATAAAGGCACTTTTAATCATTCTCCTAGGTCTTATCCTAAGGAAATTAGGAAAAAAAGCTTTATAAAAAGTCAAAAAAAGGCCTTCAAGAGGCACAGGTAAAAAGCTGGGGGAGATTATGCGAACAAGAGCAATGGAAAAACTCCTGAGACAGGAGGGGAAAAGGACTCATCCTTGTTGTCTCCCTGCTGTCGTGTACATACGAGGTGGACAGAGGCTGACATCCAGAAACAGGAGAATGAGATGGCTCAGAAGGAACAGAAGAGGGGGATGATGGGTTCTGACAGCCACTTCAAAGGCCTACATTTTACTTTTGAGCTCTTATGTTAACGCCCGTGATAATTTTACTAAGCAACAGAAATGTTTATGTTTGATTGATTTAGAAAGGCCCATACTTGACAACAGTGGTCGCTATGACTGACCAGCACATATATAGGCGTGCTGCAACTAGGCACGGTATCTTAATTACATTATTTCCACACATCACAAAAACCTTGAAAGGCAGTTATTATCAGCTTTTATGAAGATACTAATGTTCAGAAGAACTTAAAAACAAAGTTAAAACACTGATTAAAAAAAAGATGAGATCCAAACAAGTTTTCTGCTTTCAAAACTCTTTCCACATATGTGGAAAGTTCCCCGTTACCATCAGGAAATATGCCTGAAACAATGGAGAGTATTGAACCCTATATACAGGGTCCAGCAGAAGTAATGCCTACTTGAGTGTGGTTGGTAGAGTAATATGGACTGCAATAATTCATAGTTTTAATTTGAACATTTCACCTAAAATGTCTTATGGTGTGCTTGAGTGTGATGTTGTTATGCTACAGAATTACATGCTATGATTTTATAATAAAAGATTTTGTAATAAAAAGGGGGGTGTTACTTGTGCCAGACCCTGTATACTATGTTTTTTCCTATATACCAACCTATGATAAAGTTTAATTTATAAATTAGGCACAGTAAGGGATAACAATAAAATAGAACAATTAACAATAAAAGTTATGTGAATGTTTCTGTCTCTCTCAGAATATGAGATTTCCCACTGAGTATTTTCGGACCATGGCTGGCCGCGGGTAACACAAACTGTGGATAGGGGGGACAACTGTACTAACAAGCTCTCATATAAACACACTTATAAATGTTCACACCAGAGATCACTAAAATAATTAAGTCTAGAAGTTAAGGAAAAGTCTCAAAATAACTGAATTCATATGCATAAAATGAACATTCGTGAACCCACAGGAAACTTCATATATTTTAATTTTAAAGATAAAAGTGAGAGAGGTTATCAGGACACTCACCCTGACGATAAGGATCCATTTGATCAATGAAAGGCCAAACCCACAGATGGCACCGTACCTTCCAGCTATGGTATTGGTGATACAGAAGGATAAACAAAATCCAAGCCAGTTGAAAATAAATGCCACTAAAAGCAAGAGAAACAATTATTTTAAAAAACCATACTTCAGAAACAAATTAACAGAGACTTGATATTAATAATTCATTGTGACCTGGCTGGTGTGGCTCAGTGGATTGAGTGCTGGCCTGTGAACCAGAGGGTCACCGGTCAGGACACATGCCTGGGATGTGGGCCAGATCCCCAGTGGGGGACGTGTGAGAGGCAACCATACACTGATGTTTCTCTCCCTCCCTTCCCCTATGTGTAAAAATAAATAAATAAAAATCTTAGAAAAAAAATTCATTGCCTAATGGTAATAGCAGTTCCCTTTCTTTTTTGACTTGGGACCAATGAAGCCTTTTTTACAGACTATAGTTTATCTTTTGCAAATGTAAGTCATTACTAGACATAAACAAATGTGTAAGCTTGCTTTCTTGTCAGCTTCATCAATAGGAATCAATTCTTTAAAGCTTATCCCCAATAGGTGGAACATTTTTTAAACCAGGTAAAACCCAGGTCACAATGCAGCTTCCATGTGATCCCACCCAAGAAGCCCCGCCTGAGTTCGTCAACCAATCTGCCAATATTAAAAATGAGCCAAATGAATTACAAAGGAAATTCCCCGGCTGGATACTGTTCACTGCTTCTTCTCTTCTCTAACAAAACCCACCTCTACAGACGCTACAGGGGAGGCTGGATCCCACACTTAGCCCCAAAAGGTGGGTCCCAAGTAGTCCAGGGAAAATCACAGGAGGTCAAAATTCCTTTCCTACGATTTTTAAAAATAGGACTTCTGAAAACATTCCTTGATTCTTACAAACACAGCAAAACACACCAAAGGGAGGGAGGATGGAATACAAGTTAAGTAATTAACAGTGGCTCTAAGTGACCACTGTTGAAGCTGTGTAATGGCTACATGGAAGAATTTATTATACTATTACCTACTTTTATGTAAAAACAAAAGAAGAAATGGCCCCTCCTCTTCCTCTGGATGTTTGGACGTAATAACCTAGAACTGCTGCTGGAACCCTGCTGTCAGCCTGAGGAACAAACCCCTTCTCCAAGGGCAGAGTGAAGCAAAGCACAGGAGAGCAGAGCCGGGACACTGACACTCTCTGGGCCTTCAGACGGCTCATCCAGGACTTCTTATCTTGTGAGATAATCTCCCGACTATTTAAAACAGTTGTAGTAACGAGTTTCTATTACTTGTAGCTGAAACCACACTGACGTAGGTCCCTGAGATATAATCAGAGTGCCCTACTTATGTACAACACATCAGCACTGTCAGAATAACAATAACAGCAGCAACAATAATAATGAAGACCCCAAGATCGATCTGAGCCTGGGTTCGGGTCTGTTCAGTGCCCGTCCTCTTCCCTACATGTCTCCAAAGAACACAAAGTAAATTACCTAGAGAAATTCTTATGTTTCAGAATTCTGAAACTAAAGAGGAAGTGTAAGTTTAAATGAAAGAGCTATTTCTTTAAAACAATTTCCCTATTCTAATAATTTCTTCCTTCCTAATGCTTTCTGAAAAGTCTCAGCTTTCTCAATCATTTGTAGGAAGCTGTATTTAAACAGAATAAGTTTGGAAATAAGAGATCTGTATTTGAGTGGCAGTGTACTCACTTACTAGACATGTGACCTTGGACTCACTGCTGACTTCCCTGAGTTCTCTGACCTGTAAGTACTCACTTTACAAAGTTGATAAGAGGATTAAGTGAGACAATGAATGTAAAGAGCTTAGCACAGGACAGAACCTGGCATGTGGTAATTGTTGAAGTGTTAGCTATCATTACTACCCATGCAAAATGATCTCTTCACCGTAGAGAGTAGGTCCTATCTTTTCTGTACAAAAAAAAATTACAAGATACACTATTGGAAATAATGTTTAACTTTCTACTTTCTTCCTTTTTCAAACCTGCATTTCGATCAGTATTTTGTTGTTCTCCAGATCTGTGCTATCCAATGCCACTAGATACCCTGCCTCTTCCTTGTGCCCAGGAATTCATCCTTCTCTATGGAGGTTATTCAAACTTAAATTAATTAAAATCAGATAAAATTAAGAATATTGTTCCTCCATCGCATCAGCCACATTTCAAGCGTTTGAGTGACACGTGGCTTGTAGTTGCCATATTACTGGTTAGCAGAGATTTAGAACATTTCATCAGCACAGGACATTATATTAGACATAACTGGTCCATATCTAATTGGCTAATATTTGTGTTAGCTGTGGGAGAAAACACAAAACACTTAGCCAATCGAAAAATAATTTTATATCTATTTAAAATAAAGAATTTATATCAATGTGTAGCAGCAGAGATTCCCCATTGGCATGCCACATGTGTGTCAGTGACAGGTGATGCTTCTCTCCTCAGGCCTCAGGCCAGGCAGGCAGGCAAGGTCTGGGGCGGAGGAAAGGCTGTCACCAGCCCTGAGCACCTTCTTCCTTTGTCCCAGGGTGCTGTAAGCAGGCTATCGTTCTGTAAGTATGCTGTGTTGTCAGAACACAGGAAGCACTGATGCAGAAAATCCAATACAGCAAAATATTCCAAAAGCATATTATATCCAAGCACTTACCAATTAATTTCTTCCAACCTATTACACCTACCATTGCACCCACACTAGGAATAAAACCCAAAAGAACACAGAAGTATTCACTGAGCCATCACATTTCCTTCTTGCTCTGCCAGCGGTATGGGTTCCTGTAAGCTGTGCTCAGGTGCTACAACTTGTTATGGACTGAACTGTGCGCCCCTTCCAAATGTGTAGTTTGAAGCTTTATCCCCCAATGTGATTGTAATTAGACACAGGAGCTTCAAGGAGGTAATTAAGATTAAAAGAGGTTATAAGGGTAGAGGAGGGATGTCAAACTCATTTTCACCAGGGGCCATATCAGCCTCTTGGTTGCTTTCAAAGGGCTAAATGTAATTTTAGGACTGCAAAAATGTAACTGCTCCTTAACTAGGGGTAAGAAGCTCAGCTGCCCCCGGTAAATGCTGGGCCAGATAAAACAAAGTGGAGGGCAGGATTTGGCCCGAGGGCCTTGCATTTGCCGCCTGTGGGGTACAGCCCTAATCTGATGGCTTAGTGTCCACAAAGGGTGAGGAAAGAGACACTAGAGAGGTCCCTCTCCACACAGCGTGGAGAAGACAGGCCACGTGAGGGCAGATCATGAACACAGCCATCTGCAAACCAGAAAGAGAACCTCCGCCAGAAACCAAATTTTCTGGAACCCTGATCTTGAACTTCTAGCCTCCAAATCTCAGAGGAAATCAATTTCCATTTGTAATCCAGACATTCTTTGGTATTTTGCTATGGCAACCAAACAGACAAATACATAACCATCTTTAATTGGTTTAAGCACTAAGGAAACAGTGAAGCTGGTGACCACTTGAGCATAGGCAAATTCACTCTTTTTGCCCCTTAGCTTATAAGACAGAAAGGAAAGCTGGATAGGTCTTTAAGAGCAGAATTATTTCTGGATTCAATTCTGGATCCCCGAGGACATGTCAGAGTTGGCAAAAAAGAAAATTTAGTAAGTGTACACTAAACTGTAAATCTGTACTATCCATACAAGAAACAACATGTAGTAGAGGCAGGGGAACATACGCCTAGGAAAGATGACAATACTTTTCTTTCAACTCTACTTCATTCATGCTATGTTCTCCTGGAAACCTAGGGTAAATAAGGAAGCTTAAAAAACATAGGGCACCTATTTCCCATACAGCAAGGCCCAAGACGAAACCCAAAGAAGCAACAAGCGTACATGCCTGTATTCCTCAAGTAAGATTTGGGGGAGCAAGCAGCAGGGAAGCAAGGCAATCAACTCAGAAAAGCTGGTAAAGAATGCTTAGTTTTACTCCCTTTACACTTCTCCTTATTCACCTTCAGAGTACTCTTCTTTGTAAGAGAGCAAATCAGGCAGGTTTGGACAGATTCATGACATTTGAAAGAAGGCTGCCAAATCATTTTAAATCACATTACTTATAACTAAAAGGTGAATTCCTGGGTAAGGATGGGGAAGTAAAACACTGCCACCACCTTCACTCAATAGAACTCTATAATTTGTTTTCATATACTTTCACCCAGTTGTTCCTCACATAAGCTTTTTAAGAAGGGCAAGGTCAAATTAATTCCACAGTACAGAAGAACCAACTGACAATTAACAGTTAAGCTGCACATAAAGTCATACATAAAGCAAGTAAGGTATAGTTAGGATTGAAGTATCCCAGTCTTTTATCCACTACATATACTGTTTCTTCTTACCATCTATACCTCCGACCTACCCACAAAGGTTAGCAGGATAGCCTAGAAAGTAAAAGTAATATTTGTACACTATAGTTTACCCATTAAATAGAAAGGCTGTAGGTTTGAATTTTTAGTAGCTATAAGATACTTATTAATTAAAAAGGGGAAAACAGCCCTGGCCAGTGTAGCTCGGTTGGAGCATTATCCTGAAAACTGAAAGGTCACAGGTTCAATTCCTAGTCAGGGCCCGTATTAAAGGGAACCAAATGATGTTTCTCTTTCACATCGATGTCTCTCTCTCTCCTTCTCTCTCTCCCTCCCTTCCTTTCTCTCTAAAATCAATAAACATGTCCTGAAGTGAAGCTAAAAAATGAAAAAATGAGGGGGAAAAGAGTAACTTTATTGTGAAGAGAGCTTGCAGCATTCCCTCCTGATACGAAGCACTAAGAAGGGCATTAGTGAGACAACTGGCAAAATGTAAATAGGACCAGTGAACCAGTTAGTATTTCATTAATATTAATTTCCAAATGTTGATTATTGGACTGAAGTTACATAAAATATTAAAACTTAGAAAAGCTGGATAAAGTTATAAGGAAGCTGTGTTATTTTTACCACTTTTTCCTAAGTTTTAAAGTATTTTAAAATAACTTTAAAAATCTTGATACTTGTTTTGAAAACAAATGAAAATTGTAGGTGATAAATATGCATATAATACAAACACTGAGAACTTATTTTTTTGATCACAGAAAAATTCTCATTATATATAAATGCACCAGGTTTCTAGGACAGTAAGTTCTCAGAAGAAAGATTGATTTCACTACACTTAATTCTGAACTACACAGGGACTATAACTTTCTGTCTTATCCTTAGGCTTTTTGTTTAAACTATCAGCCATTAAGAAAGACATGATGCTAACAAGCATTAGTTTTAAGGTATTTCCACTAAATTATCGAGAATTAAATAAAAAGTATTTTTCTTGTAAAAACAAATTCAATAAAATTTAATATTTCAAATATGAAGTTTTAAGTATACACTTAATTTTTAAATGTTGTCTTTCTGGATTCACTTACAATATGTAATGCCATCTAAAAACTATATAAAACACAGCTTTGCACACACAGAACAAATCATTAACACATTGTTATTCAGTATGTGTGGTGCTAAGACAACCCCTTTAATAACTAACTTTTATGACTTGTCCATGGTAGGTGCTCAGAAGAATTTACTAAATAAAGATGTTCAACATCATTAACTGTTAGAGAAATGCAAATTAAAACCATAATGACATACCACCACACACCTCCTGGAACATCTTTTTAAAAAATGTCAGTATCAAGAGCAGCAAACGCTCTCACGCACTTCTGGTGGGAAGACAAAGCGGTACGGCCACTGTGACAGACAGTCTGGCCACTACATATACTGTTATATGGTCAGATTTTACATTTCTAAACAGTCTTCTAATTCTTTTTAAAGGTACAATTAACCTAATTTCTCTTTATAATTAACCTAATTTTCTCTTTAGATGATGAGATCTTCTAGTTTAAAGTGGAAATAATGCAGTGATCAATTATTACTATATCACTAAGGGAAGATTCACACATGACACAAAAGGCTCAACCTTAGAAGAAAAAGTTTCTAGATGGAGCCCAGGACATTTTTAAGTGCTAGAGTTCAGGGTCATTTTCACAGATTGTCAATTATTCAGTAAACAAAATCTTAATTTTTAACTGGTAACTAAATTCCATTTCCTTAGAGAGAATATCTGATAAGTATATGATCAGAGATCAGCCAGTCAGACATGTAACAGATATTTTGCAGTGACAGGTCAAGGGATTATGAGAAGCTAAATCAACACCAGGGGATACATATATTTTTTTAGTCACATTTTCTGAATATGTACACGCAATTTTCTTACCATATTTAGGTGTAAACTTATTTTAGGGTTACATGTGGCAAGAGACAGAAATGTAGATATTGAAAAAAAGAAAGGAAGAATTAAACCTACAAAATGTTTTAACTAAAATATTAAATTTGATATTCACTGCAGTTTTACTTGTCTAACTTATATAGCCAGAAGTGCTTAAGTTAGAAACCACACTAAAGAAAATCCATTTCTGAACCTTAGGACACACACCAGAACAGAACTGCAGTAATACCTCTAGTTTAAGATGCACGGAAAGCTGCATATTATAGGAAGCTGCAATTTGTAGGACAGCCACTAGATGGCAGTGAACACAAATAAATCTATGCTCATTAAAGCAAAGAAACTCAAGTTCTGGCCTATAGTCCACCAGAAAAAAAAATATGTAAGGAAATAAAGATGTAAAATTATTTATAATTTTACTCTTATATTAGTGCAATATTTACAGACTATGAAATAGTCTAAAACTATAAATTGTAAAAGTAGAATTCAGTCAAAATTTATTATAAATCAGATAATTTACATTAAATTTATTAACTGTAAACTTATGTTCACATTAATTAATATGCCACCACTGGCCAAAAATAAAGCTAATCAAATGTCTAGTTTATCATGCATCTACAACACTGTGACATCAGTGAACTGTGTTCAAATCGACAACCATGAATTAAAGAGAAGATGGTAGGGTTCAGTGAACCAGGAAGTAGAGAAATGACAAAGCCCTGAGTCAGACAATTAGATGGTGTCAGATTACATGCGTTCATTCCTAAGAAACAGGTGTTTATACTACACACAGTACAACAAATTTAAAGTCTTTCTTTTCTAATTAAGGAATCAGTGTTTACGTGACTCTTTTAATCAAAATATGTAGGAAGTGTGCTATCAATATAAAGGGTTATCAGCTGAACTAAAACTAAGGCAAATATATTTACATTAAAGCAAGGTTCAGTAGACTAACAGTAAAAAACAGTAGCTACTTGGAGCCAAAGTGTTCATTTTGTATTTAACTAGACACTGTAACAAAAATACGAGATTTAAATATCACATCACATTAGCTGGCACCAACATGAATATAATTTAGTAAATTTGAAGGAAAAATCTAACTGCCCGCTCATTCACCCACCCACTTCTGAGAGGTTATCTACTTCTATTCTTCAGAGGATAAAATAAAACAAAGGAAGCAGAAAGAAACCATTTCAAAATGGAAGAAGTCAGTAATTTTCCAGACTCAAAAGTAACTCAATTCAGAAAGAATGCATTTCCCATTTTTAAAGCTGAATGTGGTACTTTAAATAAGTAAACTATTCCTTGGTTGTATTATCAAAATAAATCATAAATTAAAATGAAATTAGCATTCTATCAAATAATGTATGAAAACTTTATCATTTAACTAAGTTAAGGACAGAAATTAACCATATCATAAACTAATAAATTTACTTACATGAATTATCAGGTTTCCAAAACAGATTTTAGCAATTTAAAAGTTTGCTGAGTTTCACAATATTATTTACTGAGTCTACAATGCGCCAATTAGGAACTGAAACAACAAAGACTGTAACACAGCCTTCACTCAAGTATCTTAAGTCTGCTTTACAAGTGAAATATTAAATTAAGAATGCAGCAAGAGGTTACAAAATGTAACGGGTTTCTGTGCTTCTAAATACTCACCATTCCCTCCAAATAAGATGTACACCTTCATACTTAGTGTCTCAAATCACACTGTTCTAGCTGCCCAAAATATCTGCTTTTCCAACCTCTCTTCTGGTTTAAAGACACTCAAATGAAAGTCCTCTGCCTCAAAAGCAGAATTTATGGTTTCATTCTATATGCTCCTACAATACTGAATAAGTCTGTAGCACTTCTCACACAAAACCATATTTAGCTTAAACATGCTTATATATCTCCATACAATCAGCATCTAGCACGATGACTACAATACTTCGTTATCTAGTAAGTATTTAATAAATTCCAGGATTTGTATTGTAACATATGATCACAGCTAGCTAGTATCAGGAACAATTTACATTTTTAAACAAGGAAGACACATGCTAACAATATTTGCCTTTCTTCACTGTTTGTTGTAACACACACAGCCAACACATGCAAATACATACAGACAGTTTGGAAAGGAAAGATCACTCACTGAAAAATGCCAGCATGAAGATCCCATCATTACCCACTCTGAGCTGGTCTGCATCACTGAAGTCATCTCTTGGTGGACACTCTTCCTCCTGAATCTGTAAAACATACGACATTAGAACAGCTCACTAGATTACAACTTATTAAATATCAAGATAAGAATTAAAATAAAATATAATATCCTCAATTTGTTGTAGAGTCAAAATATGATAATGTGTACAGACGTGTAGGGAGTGTTAATTTTTAAGGGGCACCCTTAAAAAGAGTAATTTCAAAGGTAAAATATAAAAAAGATAAAAGGTGAATAATACTGAATTAATGAAAATGATTATCAAGAAAAGTAGATGTGACATTGTTGCATTAGTGTCAACTGAAAAACAGGAACGTTCATAATCAATGGTGGTGATATAAAAATGGACGCACACTCTCTGACCCGGCAAGTCCAGCTCTCCAAGTACACTGTACAGACATATGAGGTCTGTCCTGAAAGTATCCATCCACGTAATATGAAAAATAGACTTTTACTGAAGAAGGTATAAGATACAAGAAACATTGCACACAGGACAATGACATCTCAGTGGCCTTCAAAGTAGACACCTTGGTACCTCACACAGTTCTCTGAGCATCTCTTCCACTGTTCAAAATACTCTGCAAAATTCTTTGTTAGAATCGCCATCAGCTGCCACGCTGTATTTTCCTGAATCTCATCGAGGGTATGAAATCTCTTCCTTTTCAAAGGTAATTTTAGTTTTGGGAAAAGCCAGAAGTTGCAGGGCGCCAAATCTGAGCTACAGGGCAGCTGAGTGACCTGGGTGATTTGCTGTGTCGCCAAGAACCTTGGCATGAGATGTGATGCACGATCGGGCACCCTGTCATGATGAAGCTGCCGATCACCAACTGCCCACAGCCATGGCCATTCTTGTTGTGCTGCATCTCTGCACCCTTTGCATGGTCCCTGCAGCCTTCTCAATCATCTGAATGGTTTCCATGGAAGAATGTGCAAGCTCAACACAAAATCTGATGCAGGTTCATTGCTCTACTTGCTCAGTCATTTTGAATGTGACGGCCACACAGTACACATGCTCACTTCACAGTGTCTACTGCCCTCACTGACTAGCACAGTGAAGTCGTCCTGGTTCACACATGTGCATTCCAGTCCACTCTCCTTAGCTGCCAGGGTACATGGATGTCACACAAACCATTCTCGTTATATTAACAATGGCTGGACTTTTTCCAGGCAGACCTCATATATACATACTCAAATATTTTTCATAGGAATATTAAAAATGAGTTCATTTTTATAAATCTATGTGATTATCCCATAATTGGACATCCAATTCTATATGTGAAAAACAGAAAAAAGTAGAAAAATAATGTCTCCAAGTCTGGCCACTTACTTTTCCTGTGAGAACAGATTCAGGAAATCGGCCTCAGCTCACCCAGATGAGATTCACTTACAGGTGAATACAGGGCCTCACGTCATTTTCATTGTACTTGGCTTTACTGCACTTCACAGATGTTTGTTTGTTTTTTTAACAAAAATAAAGGCAAGACCCTTCACCAACAGAAACACCGTAACTCGCTTTATTGCGAGACTGGCTTTACTGGTCTAGCACAGAACCTGCAGTGTCTCCAAGGTATGACTATGTTCAAGTGCTCTTCGGACCTTTTCTTTTTTTATACTGAATACCCTCAAAAGGAAGTAGAATTTTCTTACTCTTTGAGATGTTTCTGCTGCTGCAGCTGCCATTGCGGCAGCTTTTGCTTTCTCGGCTTCATCATAGGTAGGAAGAGAGGTAGCAACACTGTAAGGAGGTGGCACAGGATAAAACTCACTGTAAACTTCTGTATCTGAAGAAAATGAATTAAAAAAAGGAAAACCATTAAAAGGAACTATTTGATATAGTTTTTATAGCCAAAAGTATAATTTAATGATTTACAACAGGCCACTAAAGACTATGACTGCTATTGTAGTCCTGTTATAAGGAATGTAGCACAGAAATTACTATTATAATCATATATATAATTTTAGTCCTATAGTACAAAGAAAAAGTACTGATAAATATTATCTAAAGGCTGATCCATAAAGCAAGCATCTTAAAAATAAGACTTTGGAAAGGAGTGCAAGACAAGAGGTAAGCAACAGTGTTATCCTCAAATAATTCAATTTACTTGCCCATAATCTCAAGACAAAAAAGTAGAAATATCAGAAATAAAAAACACATATAGTACTAACCATTTAACTTGCCATTTCTTATGTACATTAATGTTGGCAACTTGGAAGTTCAAAAAGTTAGGTGATTTTGCCTGTATTACACAACCAATGGGTGGCAGAACCCTGGGATTACCTGACTACAAATACTTTGCTCATATAAGAGGTTAATTTTTCTACATATAAGAGGTTAATTGTCTGCACGTCAGTTTTCATAACTGCCCTAACGTCATCAGCAAACACAGTATTGCTCTTTTCTAAAAGATTGATGTTTAACTCTTATTTACTCTTGTCTTTCTCCTCCCATTTTTCCCATACTGACCTATGTCTTTTTATGAATAATCACTCTGATTTTTAAACTTTTTAAACTATGATCTCCACATATATAATAGTAAGTAGAGCCTGCTTTATTTTTTTTAATTTTTTAATATTTTATTTATTTATTTTTAGAGAGGGAAGGAAGGGAGAAAGAGAGAGAGAGAGAAACATCAATGTGCGGTTGCTGGGGGCCATGGCCTGCAACCCAGGCATGTGCCCTGACTGGGAATCGAACCTGCGATGCTTTGGTTCGCAGCCCGCGCTCAATCCACTGAGCTACACCAGCCAGGGCCTGAGCCTGCTTTATTTTTTAAAAAACCAGCTATCACTTACTGCCAACTTAAGTAGTATAAGTAAAATGACACAGGTCAGTCAGCTGATTAGACTTAGGCCAGAATGACTGACATGAAAACACAAGCACATTCTAAAAATAGCACATACCACAATGTTTGATACTACTTCTGTGCTTTCTCCTATTATAACTACAGTGTCACACTTTCTGCATTGGTTCATAATATTCTCTATCCTTACCAGAATTTCTTGAATTTACAAAATGACAACATATTTTTCATTAGCAAAATTTTTCCTACTGTGTTTTATGTACATAGGTTTTAAAATAAGTTTTTTAAATGTTATTTAAAAGAGCGATGGATCTGAAGTTAGGTCATTTCTAATCTAATAAGCAAAAGTAGTAGTAACAATACAGAATGTTACCTACCAAAAGACACAAGAATCATAAATTCTTAGAAAAGACTAACTATTAGGATGTAAAAACACAATAAATAGTTAATAAATTTCTTTAGTTCCAAAGACTACAGTAGGAGCAAAATTTAAGTGAAAATAATAGTTATGAATTTTAAGGCAGTAATACTAAAATGATTTTTGAAACTGGAGCAAAGACCCATTATCCAAGGATATTAGAGTTTTATATTAACAACAGATACATAAGTTTTTGAAGTCTTAACATCAAAGATAGAAAAAATATTCCCAACAATAATTGATGAAAGGTGGGAAGAAACATTAAACTACAATAGCTTAAATTTTCACTTGTTAATTTTACTTATTTTTCTTCTTTTAAGGCCGTGGTTTCCGACCAGAGGACGTACAGTCTGGGGAGCTCCAGCCCCCTCCCCTCTCAGATTATGTCATCTCCAGCAAATCAGTTAACCACCACGAAGTTCCACTTCCTAATCAATAAAACTGACTCAGCAAGGCTATTCCTTTCTGTAATGGGATGAAACAGACGGGTATTCTGGAGGACGCTGAGAACTATGAAGCACTGTACAGATGTCACCTGTCACTGATATTGCTCTGAGATGTATGAAACCAGCCATTAGGTGATGTACTGAAGAGCACAATCTCCTCAGAAAACGGGCACTCCCCATGCTGACGGAAGAACAACGAGGGGTCCAGGACGGTGGTGGAGCAGGCTGAAGCCACACTAACCTCTTCCTAAGACCAAACTGGAGATACAAATACATCATAGGAAAAAATCATCCTGAATAACCAATTTAAACTTAGCTTGAAAGAAGCCATCTGACCAAGAAACTTATGGAAGAAGCCATGTCACATTGAGACTGGTAGGAAGTGCGGAGGCATGAGAGGGCTGGCTGGGCTCCCATGGGGACAGCTAAACTTATGGGGCAGTATTTCAGCAGCCACAGGGGTACCCCTGAGAACTGTGGGATCTAAATGCCAAACCAGGTTCCCCAGCCTGGAGCACCAGAACCAGGAAAGGTGTCCACATAACATCTGGCTGTGAAAAGCAGCAGAGCTTCTGTTCACCAGAGATATGACTAGAGAATGAGATACCATCATAAAGGACCAACATATAGAATCCATTTCCATCGGCTTACCCTGGACTTCAGTTAAGGAAGGGCAGAGTGGACAAGAGACACATAAGAGTCTGGGCCTGGTGGCTCTGGGAAGAGGTCTGAAGAGTCAGTCAGTTACCAAGATCCTTGTGCTGAATTATAACCCATATGGCATTATACTAAGTGAAATAAGCCAGCCAGAAAAAGACAAATACCATATTATTTCACTCATATGTGGAATCTAATGAACCAATTAAATGAAAAAGCAAAATAGGGACAGATGCATGAATACAGAGCAGGCTGACAACTCTAGAGGTGGGACTGGCAGTGGTGGACCAAGCAAAAAGAAAAAGAACCCTGGCTGGTGTGGCTCAGTGTACTGAGTGCCAACCTGCAAACCAAAGGGTTGCTGGTTCGATTCCTAGTCAGAGCACATGCCTGGGTGGTGGGCCAGGTCCCCAGTAGAGGGTGTGCAAGAGGCAACCCCACACTGATGTTTCTCTCCCTCTCTTTCTCCCTCCTTTCCCCTCTCTCTAAAAATAAGTCTTTAAAAAAAGAAAAAAGAAAAGAACTCATGGACATGGACAACAGTGTGGTGATTATGGGGGGAGGCAGTGGAAGGAGGAGATAGAGGCAGAAAAGGGTATAAGGGGAATAAATGGTAATGGGAAAAACACCAAATAAATAAATAAATAGAGAATGACTCAGACGCTGAAAAAAACTGTACCAGTAGTTTTCACTAAACAGAGACCCAAAATTCTAGAACTACTCAGTTCTTGTACTCCATTACAGTTACAGATGGTCTTTCAGCACAGTTGTAGAAAATGACGCAGTAATCTAAGAAGATTCTAAGAATAACGGAGCATCGAGGTAACAGGCTTCACTTGTTCTACAGTTAGAATTTATTTAACACTAAAAATGTCATGCTACACTACCAAACTCTTCCAGATAATAGAAAAATGAGAAACTTCTCAATTCATTTTATGTTGCTTCCATAATATTAAAACCAAAATCATACATATAGTACATAAAGTAAGTTACAGATCCCACTAACAAAGCTGCAAAAAACATTAAATAAAACTTTAAGAAATCTATATCCAGAAGAGACTAGAATATGAAGACAAAAAGAATTTACTCCAGGAATACAAAGATGGATTAAAGAAGAAATCCATTAATAACATACTTCATTACATCAAAAATTGAAGGAGAAAAAGTCTAACTTTATGATAAGGTACCAAAATAATGATTCCAAGGCTTCTGACCTGCTGCAGACACTGAAACAGGGAAGACTACCGAAGGAAAATTTGGGTGCTGGAGGACAGGGCACTAGGCAGGTGTGGTGGTTTTAAACATTAGCCTATCATTTGAAACTCCTCCACACAGAGGTGGAGACATTTCTCAATAGTCTTGAATAATGAATAAATTTAGTGACTCATTTCTAACAAGCCAAATGTGGCAAATGTGACACTGTGACTTTTGAGGCAATGTCATAAAAGGTGATTTAGCTTCCATCTGGCTGTCTCTCAGAATACTTGTTCTTGGAACCCAGCCTCCATCCTGTGAGGAAGCCCAGGCACAAGAGGCCCGGAGAGGTGAGGGGGAGAGCCTCATCAGAGGCCCTAGGTGAAGCCCTCATCAACTGTCAATCATGTGAACAGGCAAGCCTGCAGGATACTTCCAAGCCCAGTCACCATCAGATGAAAATTACATGGGACCCTGAGAGAAAACTGCATAGAGACCAGTCTACCCCCCAAACCATAAGCATTAATAATAATAAATGACTGTTATTCTACGCCAGTAACTCTGAGGTGTTTTGGTACACAGCGTAGCAATGGTAGTCACAACAAAGAGATTGCAATTTCACTTTTAGTATCTTCCATCATTCATACACATCAAATATTAATAGATTTTTTTTAAATGTAGGATAGCAAATTCACTGTACTATATACTCTGGAAACTTGTAAAATAATGAAGAAGAGCTAGCTCATAATAAATTTTAGAAATCCGACTGTTAAATCTTATAGCCAAACAAATAAAATTGATATGAATAAACATAAAAACTTCACGAAACTGGATGCTGAACAAGCACTTTAATCAAATAATATTTTATACAAACAGGAGTAAGTCTTTATTAATTTAACCAGTGAGAACACCTTCATGAAGATGATCTCCACTAATTACACGAAAAAGCAAATAAATGTGGTGTAAAAAATACTGGGTCTTTTACATATCCCATGTGGTCTAGATAAAATCTGGACAAGCAAAAATGATAACCAGAGAAAGCTAGCACGAGTCTGAGAGAGGTAGATGACACTAACCATAGAATAAGAGATCAGAAAGATGATACACTGTGATGGCAGTTTTTTACAGTAAAATGTTTTTCAATAACTGATCTTTAAAATATTTCATAGTAAGTATATAAAATATTTAGAGGTTATTTACAATAGTATACAAGATCATATTTGAAACACTGTAGTGATTACATTAGTGTTGCTAGGGGAAAATGCGAACTGTGGCCCGAGAAATAGATGAGGGTAGCTCTTTGGAATGACTGAAGGATAAGATGAGCAAGCAGCAAGCAGCAATCACTGCCTTGTGTCCATGAATTATTACCATGTGGATGGGATAATATCACGTTCACACCCTATAGCTCTGTTAACACATACCACATTCTCACACTCGCCATGAACAACACCTTATTTTATGACTATATAAGTAGACACACACACACACACATATGTATGTATGTGTGTATGCACACAAAACCATACTGGAAAAAACAAAGGGACAAAAAACCTGCACTATTAAACACATTGTTAGTTGCTTCATAATAAACACAGTACCTGAAGTTGTAGGTACTTCCACAGTAATACTACTGTAAGGTGGCGGAGAGGAGTCCGTTTCGAGTACTAACGCTGCAGGAACAGTCCGCATGGTCTGTGGTGTTGGGGCTGAAGCTGATGGTTGCTCCACTGCAGGTGATTCTGAATTATCCTCTTCATTGTGAAGCTAAGAGAACAAAGGATACAAGAAATTTTAATGTGATTCTATTTTTTAAAAATTTACATTCATTTTTAAAGACTGTTTCAGGCAAAGGATCATTTTATAGCTATAAAGAAAGTAAAGTAGCATTTAAAAAGATGAACAAAAAACTTTAAAGAGATCTAATCTGTCACTAAGAACGAGAGAATTCTTAGTTTTTTTACAAAATAAAGTTCAAATTGTTAATAATTTATAAAGAAAAATATTCATGA
Organism: Tonatia bakeri; assembly: GCA_004024845.1. Taxonomy (NCBI): domain Eukaryota; kingdom Metazoa; phylum Chordata; class Mammalia; order Chiroptera; family Phyllostomidae; genus Tonatia; species Tonatia bakeri. The sequence continues at coordinate 224,352 of PVIA01001804.1, forward strand.
TTACAACAGATTCTGATTAATTCAATCCCAAGTAAATGCTGTCTACCATGCATCAATCACCGTCTATTACAAAGAAAAGTCGAACCCTAACAATACAACCACAGGACCCAGTAAGCACGAGATGCCCTGGCTCCCGACCAGCAGCACCGGCCCTGATGTCACAAAGCATCTCCCGCGTTTCCCACTACAAGGTACCCAGGAGAAGTCCTGATTTAGTCATCTGTAATGATACTTTTAGGAGGAAAATGTTAGATGAGCAAGAAAAGGCAAATAAAGGTAGCATACAGACAGACAGCCACTAAGCAGTAGCAACTAAAACAAGTAACAGTAAAGGTGTCAAAAGAGTAAACCACTTTTCCAAACTACTATTAATGCTGCAAATGCAGGTGAATTATGCTAAAGAGAAATATTCTGTATCAAAAAACAGCTCTCCTCTAGTTCCTCACAAGTTAAACTCCTTAGTACATAAATGTGTTCCCCAGAAGGACCTGCTCATTTTTAAAGCCTGTCATGATTTATTCAAATAACTAAAATAATTACAGATACTTTTGCAAATGATCCCAGAAACAAAGCTCTGGAACTAGTACAACATACCAATTTATTTCAACTGCTCTACCTAAACCTGCAGTTTCATTTTGACAAAGTTATAATTTATAGCAAACACTTGGTATATGCCAACAGTAAAATCCAGTCACTAGGCCAACAGTCTCTAGCACTAGAGCACAGACCTTCCATATTCACTTTTTCATTCATTCAAAAGGATTTATTCTCTTCATTCGATATCATTTTGTATTAATTTCAGGTATACAGCATTGTGGTTAGACAATCAAAGTACTTCCCCCAGTATTTCCAGTACCCCCCCACCCCGCACTATACATAGAGATTACAACATTATTGACTATACTCCCTATGCAGTACTTTACATCCCCGTGACCGTTTTATAACTACCTATCTGTACTTCTCTATCCCCTCACCTTTTTTGCCTAGCCCCTAACCTCCACCCCACCCCTCTGACAAACATCAGTCTGTTCTCTGTATCTATGAGTCTCTCTCTGTTTTGTTTGTGCATTTATATTGTTATTTAGGTTCCACATATAAGTGAAATCATATGGTACTTGTTCTTCTCTGACTGACATTTCACTAAGCATAATACCCTCTAGGTCCATCTGTGCTATTACGAATGCTAAGTTTCACTCTTTTTCAACGAGGCCTCAGTTCCCTTCAAAGTAGGCTCCTTGGGACCTCACATAGTTCTCCCAATCACCATCAGTTGTCCCATTGTATTTTCCTGAACTTCAATGACAGTTTGAAATTTCTTCCCTTTCAATGGTGATTTTAGTTTAGGGAAAAGCCAGAAGTTGCAGGGCGCCAAATCTAGGCTGTAGGAGGGCTGAGTCACCTGGGTTATTTGATGTTTCATCAAAAAACTCTGTACAAGACGTGATGCGTGAGCAGGCATGTTTCATGATGAAGTTGCCAATCACCAGTTGCCCATAGCTGCAGCCTTCTGAATCATCCAAATAGTTTTCATGGAGGAATGTTCAAGCTTAATGCAAAATTTGATGCAGATTTATTGTTCTGCTCACTCAGTCACTTGAATGTGACAGCCACACAGTACACATGCTCACTCAACAGCATCTAACCACCCCAACTAGTACAGTAAAGTTGTCATTGCTCACACATGTACGTTCCAGTCCACTCTCCTTGGCTGCCAGATTATATCAATGTCATGCAAACCATTCTTGTTATATTAACAATGGCTGGATTTTTCTGGACAGACCTTCGTATATGGTCTCTGACTAATCCCTTTATACCTTGATACCAAAGGACATAACTGGGAAGAAAAGTTATTATTTGCAAAGAGATCGATTTAAGCTCAACAAAAGAACTTTTTTAATTTTTAAATTAGAACTTTGTCATTATTAGAACACTAGTTTGTGTGGGGTGGGGCAACAAATACTTTAGGAAGACCTCAGATGATTATCTAGCAAGGCTAGTGTATAACTAGGATGACCACACACCTGTTTATCCCAGGACAGTCCCACTTCACACCTACTGCTGCAGGGTCCCACTCAATTTAACATTCTCTCTACCCCTTTCATTCTCAAAAGCAGGGGTCCCCAACCCCTGGGCATGGACTGGGGCCACACAGCAGGAGGTGAGTGGGGCAGGAGGTGAGTGGGGCAGGCGAGTAAAGCTTCATCTGTATTTCCAGGAGCTCCCCATTGCTCACATTACCGCCTGAGTTCTACCTCCTGTCAGATGAGCATTGCGTTAGATTCTCACAGGAGTGCGAACCCCACTGTGAACTGCCCAGGCGAGGGATCTAGGGTGTGTGCTCCTTGTGAGAATCTGATGGCTGATGATCTTAAGTGGAGCGGAGGCAGTGATGCTGGCACTGGGGAGCAGCTGCAAATGCAGATTATCACTAGCAGAGAGGTCGGACTGAACACAGACCATAATAGATCAACTGCTTGCAGATTCATACAGTGAGTGGCAAGTGACAATTAAGCTTCATCTGGTGGCAGGCGAGGTGATATACTTAAACTGTACCGCTGCATGTGGCGGCAGGCTTTAAGTCAGAATCTGACACCTATTTTAGTCTGCACGTGTCCTGCCCATTATTTTATTTATCACTTCCGCCTGCACCTCTTTGCTGCGCTGCGTACCTGTCTTAGTCAGTCTTTTGGTGAGCCCATATGATAACCCTAGCCAACCAAAAGGAGTAAAAAATAAATGTCACTAAAGTGCTTCTTTGCAAAGGGGGAAAGACCCAATGATGAGACACCAGAAGACTCTAAGACTTCCACAAAAAGAAAGGTGTCTTTAAAAGAAAATACTAAGAATTCTACTTAAATTGCAGGATCACTGCAACAGGTGACTCTCATTCTCCAAGCATGCTATGTATAGTATGTGGCAACCAGCTATCCATCAAAGCCACGAAACTGCTTCACCGCATGGAGACCAAGCACCCTGCAATAAAAACAAAAAGCCTTTGGGCTTATAAAAAAGAAAAACGTGAACATAAAGAGCAGAAGCAATTACTGAAGGCCACCATTTCATCAACTGCGTCTGCACTGACAGCATCATTCTTGGTGGCGAGCCACATTACTAAAAGCTAAGCAGCCCTATACTATTGGTCAACAGTTGATCCTGCCTCATGCTAAGGACACTTGTCGCGAACTTTTAGGACCAGCTCCAGTTCAAAAGGAGGCACACGTTCCTCTTTCAGCTCGCACCGGAACTAGATGAACTGATGAAAAAGCAGAAGATATTGAGGCACAACTGTTACAGAGGATTAACGAGTCACTGTGGTATGCAATCCAGGATGATGAGTCTACTGATGTTGACAACAGCGCAACAATGCTTGTTTCTGTGCACTGTATTTTCAGGAGGATGTGCATGAGGATACATTATGTGCGCTTTTTTGCCAACCAACACCACAGCTGCAGAGCTATTCATGTCTTTGAATGACTACATATCAGGAAAGCTGAAGAGGTCACTTTGCATTAGTGTATGCATGGAGAGAGCGGCTGCCGCGACTGGCTGACTTTCTGGTTTGACCACTCAGGTTAAAGAGGTTGCTCCTGACTGTGACTACGCACTGTCATCCATACAGAAATGCTGGCTAGCTGAAAAACGTCACCTCAACTTAACAATGTTTCGCCAGATGTGATTAAAATGATCAACCATGTTAAAGTACATGCCCTCAACTCATCTCTGTTCACTTAGTTCTGTGAGGAGATGGACACAGAGCACACAAATCTTCCACAGAGAAGTGAGATGGCTTTTGAAAGGTAGATCACTGGACAGTTCCTGAGTTACGAGCGCCACTCCAGAGATTTGTATCAGAGAAACAGTCACCACTGGCAGCACATTTCAGTGACACAAAATGGGTTCCACGACTTGCTTATTTGTGTGACATAACCAACCTGCTCGATGAACTAAGTCACTTCAGGGGAGCATGACAACTGTGTTCCAGTCGGAAGATAAAGTGGCTAAATTCAAAGCCAAACTGGAGTTATGGGGGTGACAAGTGAACACTGGGAACTCTGACATGTTTCAAACATCAGCAGACATTCTGAAAGAGACTGAGCCAGAGCCTTCTTTCCCAGCCGGCGCATAAGCACCTGTCTCAGCTTTGAAGAGTTTGAGCATTACTTCCCAATCACAAATGACCCCCAAACTTGAAAGGAATGGATCCACGACCCACTCCTTACCGTGAATAAGCCAGGTGAACTGACTCTGCCTGTACTAGAAGATGAACTGCTTGAGATCTCAAATGACGGTGGTCTTAATAATATGTTTGAGACAACTTCAAATCTCCACACATTCTGGATTAAAGTCAAGGCATTATATCCTAAGATTACCACAAAAACACTGAAAAAACCTGCTTCCATTCCCAACGTCCTATCTTTGTCAAGCATTTGCTGCAGCGACAGTAACCAAAACGAAGTTATGGAGTACACTGGACACAAGCAGCACACTTCAGGAGTCAGATACTTTCTCACTATCTGAGTGCTATATGGTAGGAAAGTACATAAAGGACAGGGATGTGCTGCAAGGACAGAGGAACAGACAGAGGAAGAGACTCCCATCAGTCGAATCTGGACTGACCTGAGTCTCAAAATAAATGATGATGATGTAAGATTATAATCAAATGAACAAAATAAAAACCCACGAGTTCCTGATATAAATTAATTAATTGGAGGCAAAGGACAGTTCTTCCTTATAGAATTCCAAATAATAAATGTAGAACAAATGACAGAATTAGAAAATCACCATTTGACATACATCCACCATGGTTATAATTCTATTATGCAATAATAACCAGTGAATTCTAAAACCACTGGGTAAAAGTATATTTTTTTAATCCTAACCTAAGGATATGTTTTTTATTGATTTTTAGAGAGAGAGGAAGGGGGAGAGAAAAAGAGAGAAACATCCATCAGTTGCCTCCTACATGTGCCCCAGCAGGGAATCAAACCCACCAACTTTTGGTGAATGGGACAACACTCCAACCAGTGGAGTCGCCTGGCCAGGGCAAAAGTGTAATTTTTTTTAAAGAACATTTGTGGGGTATACTAAAAAGCAACTGACGCGAACCTGTCCAAAACATTAATGTCACAAAAGACAAAAAAAGGATTAAAGAACTGTTCCAAATTAAAAGAAAACAAGATACTGCACTGACTGGTGTGACTCAGTGGGCTGGGTGTCGTCCCACGAACCAAAAGGTTTCCAGTGCAATTCTAGTCAGGGTACATGCCTGGGTTTTCAGCCAGGTCCTCAGTTGGGGGGTGTGTGAAAGGCAACTGATCAACGTTTCTTGGGTACACTGATGTTTCTCTCCCTCTCCTTTTCTCCCCTGCCCAGCCCCTTTTCCCACTCTTTAAAAATAAATAAAATCTTAAAAAAAAAAAAAACTAAAATACTAAGAGAGATGATAATTAAGCACAATATCTAATTATGAACTAGATTCTGCTCTTAAAAGGGAGGGTTCTTTATTATAAAAGGCATAAGTAAAGAAAGTGATGAAATATGTTTGTACTTTGCAATTTTCTATGTTATTTACTTTGGTAACTGCACTGTACTTTGAGAGAAAGTCTGTTTTTAGAAAACATACACTGAAATATTTAGATGTAAAGGGATAATATATCTGCCACTTACGTTCAAATGTTTCAGAAAAAATAAAGTATGACCTTGGCCAGGTGGCTCAGTTGGCTGTGGCACCATCCTGAACACTCCAGGGTTTGATTCCTCATCAGGGCACAGACCTAAGTTATGAGTTCAATGCTGGGTTGGGGCTCATGTACGAGGCAACCAACTGATGTCTCTCTCTCACATCTGTGTTTGTGTTTGTCTCTGACCCCCTTCCTCCCTAAAATTAATAAAACATATCCTCATGTGAGGATAAAAAATTTTAATATATATGTAGTATGTATGCATATATATACTATATGTTTATACATATTGTGTATGTGTAGAGAGAGAATGAATCACAAAGCAAATGTGATAAAATGTCAACATTTAAGGAAACTGAGTGAATGCTATATAGAATTCTTTACTATTTTCCCCACACTTTTCTATAAGTCCAAAATTATTTTAAAGTTAAAGCAAAAATAAAACATATGGTAAGGAAATAGAAAAATAAATTGTATGAAAACAGATAACTGAAAATGCTACAATCCAGCTTCTCACAAGTTCTTCTCTATCGCTTAGTGGAAGCCCAACATGATCATTAAAAACCTCTACACCTTCGGTCACTTTCCAAATTGATTTTTCCACTTTTAATCAAAATCTAGTTTTCCTTGGATGGCACACTCCACTCCACAGAAGGCCTCTCCAACAAGAATGTTAATCCTCGCACAAAGCCCCCCCTTATCTGGAAACAAGAAAACATGGAAGATTTTCTTGAAGTTGCTGATTCTAGATCAAGAGCCTCTCTTAAGTGCACATGGTCTATCTATCCAGCCTGCCAGACCCTCTCTCATCCTGATCTGATCAACATCTGCTGGGTTCAAACAATCCCCAGTGAAGAAGACTTACAAGCCAGCTCCATACCCCCAGTATTACCTCCTCTACCTTAAATCCTACTATATATAATACAAGATGGAGAAAACCAACTTAACACCTCAACTGTCAGACAGGAAGAAGTAATAATATACAGAGTTGAATGGTTCAGTAACTACATCAGTTCTTCCCTGACCTGATCTGGAAGTGCTTCTACCAGAAAATACTGTATTTTTACATCTTACTTCCAGGTCACAATCTCCTGGCTTTTATCTTTCTCACTCCCTTGCTTGCACTATGTCTATTCTTTGGGCCCTCCATTTGCTGCCACCTGGTTACTTTCTAGCCCAGGTAGCCTCGACTGTTAAGTGAAAAACTTGCATGACATTCACTCTCCATTTCCTAGTTGCCACATTTGCCCCATGGAGACCCAATTAGAGACAAATCTACTATCTCCTGGTAGAGGGAGGAAAACACGGCCATAACTGTGTAGACTGGTGCCAGTACAAATTTAGTTTCCGACCCCAGCCGGGCTGTCAGAGCCAGTCACCACCATGGCAGGTGTTTCGGCTCCACTGCTCTCCTATTCGCCACTTGTAACCATGAAACTCTTTTCCTACTTCACAGAGGAAAACAGGGTTTCAAGCAAAAATTCCTCCAACTTATCTCCCCCTGCATCTCTAAATTTATCATTATGGCATACAGCCTAACTTATAGTCTTTGCTCCTAAATGCCAGATAACTGTACAGAGAAGATCCTGCCTCCCAAAGGATCCTTTTTCCTTTAAATAACATCTCTCCTTTTTCTCCACTAACTTCTTTCTCTCTACCCACACATATACTCTATTCACGCCATACTTAAAAAAAGAAAAAACCTGCCCCCCAGCTAAAATAAAAAACTTTTTTTTAGTACTTTTCGACCTATTTCCATCCCTCCCTCTTTCCTTCAGTGACAAACATCCTAAGAGAAAAAATAAATACATATCTATCATCGTTCTGTGCACTTCCAATGCTCATTTCCTCCCTAATCCATTACCATCTGGCTTTCACTTCAACAGCTCTTGCTAAGAACACTGACCTTCTTAATTGTTGAGTCCAGAAACTTTACTCAGTCCTCACTCCACCAAAAACCGTTAATACGTTCAACACAGTTGAGTGTGTTCTAACTGGTTTTTCCTTAGCTTCCAGAGAACTATTCCCCTCTGCTTTTCCTCCTACCTTTGACTATTCACTCCATTACTTTTATAGGGGCCCTGGATTTCCTTCTGCCAACTTCACTCTTACCTAAAACTGAATCCAGAGCTGCAGAGACTGCCTCCAACACACGGACCAGAGAGAACTAAATGGTGTATAATTGGTTTCATTTGCAAGGGCATAAGCCAACTAACTCTATATAATATTGTTTAAGTTACAATTACACGCATTCATTTGTCATCTAAAAAATCAGTATGGTGAACTGTCTTGTTTGCTTCATTATTTTACATGATCAAGTAGCTGCTATACATGACTAGAAAAGAACAAAATTTGATGCCAGAAGATCTAATTTAAGACATAGATCTACCACCTCCTAGCTGCATAACCTTGACTGGGTCTTTGAGCCTGATCTTTCTGTGATGCATTCATTTTCATTCAGTCAGTCATCAATCAGTCTACTCAACCAACTTTACTAAACCACAAACATGTTGTAGCTACCATATTCAGTGCAGGAAATAAGATACAAATCCCAACCCATCAAGCCCTAGAACTTTAAGCTTCTAACAACTAGGAGCTCAGAGGCAAGGGCTGCAGCATGGGGAATAAAGGAAAATAAAGTTTACATATTCTATTATAGGTAAACCAGGGAGCCAAGAAGGACCAGGCCTGAAATAACACCTTTCTTCAGAGAAAGTTTTGCTCTGCCCTCAGCAAAAAGAGACGCTAAGAACAGAATCTCCAAGCAAAACTAAACACAGTAGTATCAATTCCCAGGACACGCTGTTGTTGATGATTCATCCAGGAAGCAGAGCAAATGCCAAGATGCCATTGCAGGCAACAGTTGAAGGGCTCATCCATCAAACTGTTATATACCAAAACAAGCCCTCAAAAGTTGGCTGATAAACATGTACACCTAAGCTGAGTAAGTACATGATATCAGAAGCCAAACACACAAACACACATTCTCTGTTTCTCTCGCAAAAAGTTAGCAATCACAAGCCCATATATATTTATTCCTGTATAAATAATACTTATTTCTTTATTCCTGTATAAATGATACTAATTCTCATATTACAATGACTACTGTAACGCCACATTTCCAAAGGTACTAGTCAATACAAAAACAATGTTACACCAAGGTTTTCCATAAAATCTGACAGGGCTGGCATTTTCCAATAAAAATTTACACGCATGAATTCCATTACTGCACTGATTTGCACTAGAATATGCACAAGTCAAAAAAAACACAACCTGCACTTCTGAAGAAACCACAGCAAAAACAGTATGCAGAGAGAAGCTGAGTACATAGTTTTGTATGGAATTCAAATTCCAATTGTCAGAACACATAATAAAACAAATTTAGCCCTGCCTGGTGTGGTTCAGTGGATTGAGTGCCGGCCTGCAAACAGAAAGGTCGCTGGTTCAATTCCCAGTCAGGCACATGGTGGGTTGCATGGCCAGGTACCCAGTTGTGGACATGCAAGACACAACCAATCAACGTTTCTCTCTCTCCCTTTCTCCCTCTCTTCCCCTCTCTCTAAAAAAAGATAAAATAAGATAAAGAAATTTACCAAGTAGTTTTAAGGAGGAAAAAACCTGGCAATCTAAGTTTTTAACTTCACATTTTAAGAGACAATTTTGCTTTAAAGAGAAGCCTTTATTTAGCATACTTAAAACACTGAAAATGACATGGAAGCATTTCATTATACATAAATTTTGCTTTTAACAAGGGCAATGAAAAAAGCACTATGTAGGATTAAGTAGAGATAAATGGAAAAAAACAAAATTACTACCACAAATATTTCTGAGCCTATTCAATCACTAATATTGGGCTAAGAATAAGCAGCATACTGGTTAGGCACACAGGCATTGGAATAAACATTTCTAGATCCAAACCTAGGTTCCAGCACTTACTCTGTAACTGGCCAGAGCCTCATTTTTATAATCTATAAAATAGAGTCTATTTTCTCATTTAGTTTTTATAAAGAGTACAAAAATGAATACCTATACATACTCAGAATGTCTGACATAGTAAAAACCCAATAAATGTTAGTGTTTCTTTAAAGCACTTTATACATATCATCTACTCTAGTCCCTAATAACCCTCTGACCTGAGAAGGATGGAACAAACTTTAAATAACTGAATTGACACACCTAGTTAGGGGCAAAGAAATATTCCTATCAGGTTTTACTGTCTCTAAATCCAGGCTCTTTCTTTTCTTTTTCTTTTTGAATTTTGAGAATACATTCATTAAAGCTGGGGACAGTGAAACAAGGAAAGGCTTAGGATAGCAGCAAAAGGAGACAGCCTAAGTGGGGCTGCTTTGGCTCTCTAAAAATGTTACAGGAAAGGAGAGCTGATGCAGGGCTGTTTTTAGCTCACGGAGAAGTCAGAGAAAAGGAGACAGGTTCAGGGGTCAGCCCAGGATGGGCTGCTGCTGCCCACTGCTCCTCTGGTTGCAAGTCTCGTGAGATCCCTTAAGAGTTCAGGAGATGCACGCCTGTGGGGAAAGGAGAGGGGAAAGGAAAGGGCACATGCGAGCTCGCTAAATTTGGGCTCCTTCTATTTCAAGATGCCTCCAATAAAAACGTACATGTAGTCACCTACTCTGCCACAAGATTACCTTTATGATTACTTCTGATGCTGTAAGTACACTACACACACATCTTTGAATTTACTCATCTACTTTTCTTCAACACTACTACTCTAATCTAAGTCACTATTATCCCTTCCTAAAGTATTGTCATAGCTTCCTAACTAAACTACAGACACGGACATTTGGGAGGCCCTCCAGGAAGAGGCTGCCTTACCGAGAAATAACACAGCACTGAAGCCCACCAGTCCCTAAGTCAAAGGGCACAAAGCACAACTCGGAGTGCCTAACGAGGCAGAGAAGAAACACCCGAATTTGAAAAATAAAAAAAAACATCTCCAACAGGAAGAAAAGACAAAACAAAACTATCAGGAGGAAAGTTAATGCAGAGAGTAGAAAAACAAAAATCTCAAAATCTACAGTTAGCTCAAGTTCCAGCAGGACAGTGTAGGCCCCTGCAGGCCAGTCCTCCCACTGACAGCAAATATAAACCTGGAAGAAAATACACAAAAACAACTCCCTAAAGCATTCTGAACTTTTAAAGAAAACAGGGATGTAGAAGGCAGTTAAAACCTTAAGAAAAGCAACTTGCACCAATGAGAGTTTCTCCTTTATTTTTAATTTTTTTCAGTTTTGCTCTGAGGTAGAACCTCAGAGCTGAGGAGAAAGACCACAGCTTAGGTTGCTAAAACCCCAATAAAAACCTCGCTATTTCTAGTTAGAGGAAGCATGGAATGGAGCCTGGGCAGGGCAGAAAGTGAAGGGCAATCACTAACCCTTGAACGATGCATGCGCAGGACTTATCCAAAGCAGATTGGTAAAGACCCAAGAAATTAAGCTTAGATTTGAACCACTGAACAGTATGTGAGGCGGTACTTAGAATCTAAAGCTAAGTTAACAGCCTCTAAAACAAAATATCTATATTCTCCAGATCATCACAGCACAACACTCAGAAGATCCAGGATAAAATCCAAAATTACTAGAAATACAAAATACTAGGAAATATAAATCACTCTCCAGAGAAAAGATAATTAAGAGATGCCAGTTCTAAGTGACTAAGATTATAGTTACAAGAATTTTAAAGCAGCATTATTGCTATTCCAGGAAGTAAAGTAAAATTACCTTGAAATCAATGAAATGACAGGCAATCTCAGTAGAGAAACAGAAAACACAAAAAGAACCAGAGAGAAATTTCTGTAATGAAACAAGAAATGTGACATGAAAAAATCCAATGGATGGGATCCATAGTGCGACGAGGATGACAGAGGAAAAAGCCGGTGAATTTAAACGGACAGAATCTAACCACTCTAAAGAACAAAAAAAGATTGAAAATTAAATAAGTAAACAAAGCACCACATGGACTTTTTAAAAATTTAAAGGATCTAAAAATAAAACCATGTAATTTGAGGCTCAAAGAAAACAAAAAAGGAGACTAAAGCAGGAAAAATGGTGAAGAAATAATGTCCATTAATTCTTCAAAGGAGTAAAGGAAACAAATTTATAAATTCAAACTCAGTGAAACTAAAACAGAACAAAGCACAACAGAATAAAATTTCTAATAATGAAAGCTTAAAAAAGTTATTGAAAGCAGTCTCAGAAAAGCAATATATTTAATATAGAGAAACAGTGACTCAAGTAACTACACCTTCCCTCAGCAGAAACCATGGCTGTCAGAAGAACATGGAACAATATCTTAAAAAGCTGAGAGAGAATAACTAAGCCAAAAATTCCATATTCACATTATGTATCTATATACTGGAGGAATAAAGGCAAAATAAAGACATTTTAGATAAAAGTAAGAGAATTAACAGCTGATCTGTACTTTAAGAAATGGTACAAGTAATTCTTATCGCTAAAAATATTTAATAAAAGAAATGTTTATTCAGAAATGAAAACATAGGGAGTGATAAATGTTGAGTATATATAAAAAATTTCCTCTTAAGCATTTAAAAATGTGTTACTACTTAAAACAAAACTGTAACACTGTTGGGGTTTTGAAGGAATGCATACGTAATGCATATGACAACGGTAATGTGGAGGTGGACAGAGGGCAGAGAGACCTACACAGTTACCACGTTCTACATTCTATATGAAGTGATGGCATTAATGTTAAATATACAAACCTAGCTCTGCACTCTTTATTGTCATCTTAGCCAGCAAAAAATAATGTAAAGAAGAATGGCTAAAATGGCAATGGAAATAGCCATTTCCATTGGGCAAGGGCAACTGAAAAACATATTTTAAATTAAATCCAAAAGGCCACAGAAAAGAGTGAGAAAGAGGGGGGAAACCCAGAAAAGAAATAATACAATGGCAGAAACCAACCACATCAATAATTACATTAAATACAAACATTATAATTAAAAGGCAGGAAGGGCTACTAGAATGAAAAAAGAAACAACAACAACAAAGCAAACCTCACTACACACTCCCAAGAAAGACACACTGAAAGGTTCGGACAGGTCGTAAGTAATAAACAGACGGACATGCCATGCAAAAATAAGGCTGGAATGGCTATTTTGATATTAAATAAAACAGACCTAAAGACAAAGAACACTACCACAGATAAAGAGGGAGCATTTTATAAAAAGAGTGCCTCAAAATTTAGGACTCGAGAAACTGAGATATTTAAAGGTAACTCCACAAGGCAGCAGATTTTAACCCCCTTACTCAGCAGCTAACAGACTACTACAAAAACAAGTATCAGTAAAGACAAAGGTAAGAACAATACTATCAATCAACTCGACCTGACATGTTTCGGATACTAGATCCAACAATGGAAGAGTGTATAAATTTTAAATGCACACAGTACATCACCAAGATAAATATAATGGATCATAAAACAAGACTAAATAAATTTAAAAGGAATGAGATTACAGTGAATATATTATCTCACAAAAGAATTACATTTGAAATGTTAAAAAGATTATCTCAAAAAATCCGAAATAAAAGGAAATTTAACACATGTCTAAATAATGTACGGTTCAAAGAGGAAATCATAAGAAAAATTAGAAAACATCTGTACTGAAAGCAAAAATGCAACATATCAAACTTTGCAAGACATAGCAAAAAAACTGTTACATGAATGTTTATATTAGGGAAAAATGATTATAGCAGGGGAAAAAGTCTAAAATCAATGACCAAGGTTTACCACTAGAGGCTAGAAAATAAAAAGTTAAGTAAACCACAAAAAAAGGAAATAGTAAATAAATGTGGTAAAAGCAGAATTCAGTAAAATAAAATACAGACATTTAACAAAGATAGAAGCTATTCTTTGGAAAAAATAAACAAAACTGACAAAAACTACAGCTAGACTATCAAAGAAAAAAATGAGAAAGCAAATCCCTAAATGAAAAAGGGGTTACCACCAGACCTACAAACATTAAAATGATAACAACAGATTATGAATTTGATGCCAACAAATTCAATACCTTAATTTAATTTTGTTTTCTTAACCCCCAGGCATCTTTTCCTAAGAAATCTACAGAAAATAAGCCCCACTAATATTAGGGGGTAAACCTAAAGCAGAGAAAGATTGAGAATTCAAGAAACAGAGGCTCCACATAGCAAAGTGATGACGGCAAGTGCGTCAGGCCTACAGAACAAACAGTACAAATGGAAACAATGAGGATGGAGGGCTCTAGGAACGTTGTCCTCAAAGAACAAAATAAAGTAACTTATAATTATCTGATGCATTTGACCATGCAAAAAATACAGCTGAAGAGTAAATTTTGAAAAATCACCAAAGGATATGCAAAGAATTAACAACAGATACACAGAAAAATAAAGACTTAAAAATTAGGCAACTCCATGAGAAAGTTAAAGTTATACAAAACATACTACCTGACTCAGTCGTGAACAATATTTTCATAGTCATAAAATGTAAACACTAACTTCAGATGTAACTAAAAATTAGATGCTTTTCATATATTCAATCCTCACAATAACACTAGGAGGTAGGTATCTACCCTAGCCTTACTTTATAGATGGGGAAGGTACATCACAGAGAGGGTAAGTAACTGGCCCCAGGTTACAGTGCTTGTAAGTGACGAGCATGACTTGAACCCAGGAGGTGAGACTATGAAGAACATGACCTGAGAAGGGAAAGCAGGACATGGAAGAAACAAAAGTAAAATTAATAAGTCAGCAAGGAGATGAAGACACATATGGGCATATATTACAAATACAGAGTTAAGCCCTGGCTGGGTGGCTCAGTTGATTGCAGCGTCGGCCCATTCACCAACAGCTTTCAGGTTCAATCCCCAGTGGGGGCACACACGTAAACTGCAGATTCAATCCTGGGTCAGGGCACGTACACAGGCAACCGATCGATATTTTTCCCTCACATCGATGTTTTTCTTTCCCTTCCTCTCTCTCTCAAAGTCAATAAACATATCCCCCGATGCGGACCTTTTAAAAAGATACAGAATTAAAGCAGTTAAAAAGTGTTAAAGATTGCTTTCTTTTGAGGAGAAAGGCTTGAAGGACAACAGGGATGGAAAAGGAAACTGCTAGTTTTCATTACTTGTCTTTTGGTACTCAAACACATTACTTTGATTTAAAAAACATATATACACACGCACATGCACCGGTGAAAGAAAACTTGCCCAAAAGCTGCATTCAGCCCACTGAGTTACGATGAGCTGCGGTTCTGGACAACCAGCGGGCTCGCTTACGAGCCGGGTGACTACCAGACCATGCTGTCCCACCCAGGCTCTCCAGCTCTGGCATCACCATGAATAAAAGAAGTTAACTGTAAGGAAAGTTCTATGTCCCAGGACCTTTGACTTTAATCCAGCTGATAGCTTTACAAGTAACAAAATAAAATTTGTACTTTAAGGTCTACTGAATGACCTTAAGCAGATTCTCTTTTGGACAATCTGCTATAAAATTAGAAGGCTAAAAAATGATAACTAACTACACTTCTATAACATCTGGAAACAGGTTTTCCTTCTTTCTACAGGTACACCAAATGACCTAACCATGGTTAAATATCTTGCAATTGCAAGGAGCCAATCAGATGAGGAATTACATAATACCAGAATTCATCTAAACAGATTCCTTGGCACTACTCTAAAAGCAAAATGCATACCCTAATTGTGGATATCAAGAATATCAACACTGTGTGAGTAAGCCAAGACATTGCTACTGTTACATAATAGAACTCTAGAGAACTGTTCACTTTATAAACGTAACATACCAGTAACCTCATGCATACTCTTAAAATCATTCAAGAAAAACATTCATTTATTTCTTCAATAAGTACTATTTACTAGGCACCTATAGTGGGCCTAAAAATAACTACACACTATTATATAAAAGACAGAACTAAACCCTACTTCCCACTGAGTTTACCAAACACATACCATGGAGTAAGGACTATGACAAGTTTAAATGTACAGTGTTAAAAGAACCCAGAACTTGGCACTAAAGGGTGGGAAATGGAGGTCGAGAAGCAGAAGGTAAGGAAAAGTTTTCTGAAAAGAACATTTAAACAGATCTGGATAAAGAATAGATGTCAGTCCTAGAGGAGGGAAGGAGAAAAGAGAAAATGGGAAGAATATGTTCAAAAGACATAAGGCAAGAGAACTGTGATTTGAAGTGGTGGATTAAGAAGGATGGGGCAAAAAAACAAGTATTATAGTTCAAATATTTATAGCTCACGTGCAGTGCCATAATAAATCAAGCAAGGGATGAGGTAAGCAGAGGCTTGTTTTGTTTCTAAAAGTTATAAACAAAAATTTAAAAGGGTCTCTAGGTTGTTTCAAGACCCTTCCTTTTTGGGGAAATCACACACACACACACAAAAAGAAAGTCATGCTGACATAAACGAAAGCTCTGCCCAAGTGAGAATAAATGTTCTATAAAAACTGTCACTATTGGATTTCTTCAGTCCAAGATCCAACAGGAGACAAATCCTTAGAGCCTCGAAGTTAGTGATGAGGTAAAAACCTTTATTCTCAAAGTCTCTGCCGAACAGCACAATTTCTTTATATAATGTAATAGGTAATTCTGGAGAAACATCTTCAACAATCTAAACCACAGCACATTCCTAAACTTTTAAAATATTAAATTGTTCATGTTCAAACAAATCTCAAAAGCAAGCAAGTCAAAACCCTGAAATAATCTGAGAGCAAATCTTAGACTACTGCATTTCCCAACTTGCATTTGGCATGTCTTTAACATTTACCCACACCTTAATTCCAGTTAAGTGATCAAACTTTTGAAGAAACCATAACAACGTGGCATGAAAACACAGACATAGGATGATTTACAATCACATGGTACGTAGACTAGTCTCAATTACCATGACCTCGTCAGTAAATTTACACTTAATAAATGTAAGCAGAATGTATTCCAGTTACTTAAACTTAAGGTTAAGTGTGCTTGTGTGTATAAAGCACTTGGCAGAGTTCTCAGCATATTACTGACATAATGCAAAGTCATTATTGTTCTATTACTGCTATACTAGTATTGACAAGATGTATTATTTATTCCATTAAACTGCTTCATTTTCTTTAAACCACCTACCACTACTTGAAAGTATGCTTATTTATCTGCCTCTCCTCCACCGAAGTATGAGCCATGAAACAAGAACTCAACTGTCTTGTTCACCAGCACCTAAAACAGAATTTGGTAGAAACACTGCATACATTATTATTTACTAAGTGAATACATGAGTTGTAGGACTTTTGTTTTATAGTTAATCGATAATATCTTAAAAACTTCTCCCATACATTAACTTAAGTATAACTCTCACGAGAGGTACTTAGAACCCTGAAGCACCTGTGAGAAAAAGCACCAGTTTAGAAGTACAAAGACACACAAAAACATAAATCAATATAGTAAGTTCTCTAATACAGTGATTATCAATTTTTCCTCTGCCTTGATGTTGATGACAAAGGCAAGAAACTCACCATACCTCCTTCTTCCAATTACAGTTTGGAAGTGTTTGCATTAAAGAACAGGACTGTATGAGGGAAACGAACCAGAAGGGTATGGTACAGAACCTGAGATGAGAAATAAACTGGAAAAAATTAAACCGGAAAGAGAGAATACATTATGGTTGAATAACTAATAATAAGTAGGTCCTGGACTCTATCAGTTAGTGCACAAAAATTAAGGGGGGGGGGTGGAGGTTTCTAAGATAAGACACTGTAAAATACAGGAAGGTCAATTAAAGGAACATGCATATTTAGAACAGAAATTTATACCTCAAAAATCCAATAAGCCCACAAGAATGGCTAAAATAAAAAAGATTGACTATACCAAAGTTTTGGAAAGGTGGTGAAGAAACCAAAATTTTCATTCAGTGTGGGCAGAAGTGCAAAATGATATAACTAATTTGGGGAAAAGTCTAGTGGTTTCTTGTAAAACTAAATATACTCCAATCTTATTGTCTACTAATTCTACACAAGACAAATGAAAACATGTCCACAAAACAAAAGACAAAAATCCTGTATAAGCCCTGGCTAGTGCGGCTTAACGGATTGAGTGATGGCCTATAAACCAAAGGGTGGCTGGTCTGATTCCCAGTCAGGGTACATGCCTGGGTTGTGGGCCAGGTCCCCAGTAGGGGGCACATGAGAGGCAACCACATATTAGTGTTTCTCTCCCTCTCTTTCTCCATGCCTTCCCCTCTGTCTAAAACTAAATAAGTCTTTTTTAAAAAATTGTGTAGGAATATTCCTAACATTTTTATCCATACTAGCCAATCAATAACTGAAACAACCCACAGAGCAATGTATAAACAAACTGTACCATATTCATACCATTTATACAATAATATGCAGCAATAAAAAGAGATGAGCTACTAATATACACAATAACATGAATCAATCTCCAAAACTTCATGTAGAGCAGGGGTGTCAAACTCATTTTTACCGGGGGCCACACCAGCCTCGTGGTTGCCTTCAAATGGCAAAAATCATTTTAGGACTGTATAAATGTAACTATTCCTTAACTGTTAAGGAGTTGAAATTACATTTGGCCCTTTGAAGGCAACTGCAAGGCTTATGTGGTCCCCCCAGCGAAAATGAGTTTGATGACCCAATGTAGAGTGAAAGAGGCTTTGTGGACGATATGCTATTTATATGATTCTAGCATAGGCAAAACAAATTTGAAGTGAAACAAATCAGAATAATGATCATGTTGTAGGCAGGAATTGAAAGGGAGGAGCCATGAGGAAACTTTCTAGGGTGACAGTAATGTTCTATATGGCAGGTCAATAAAATTTTTCTCTAAGGAGCAGAATAGCAAATATTGATTCAAGCTTTGCGGACTGTGCCTCAAATACTCAGTCCTGCCACTGTAAATGAATGTGTGTGGCTATGTCACAATAAAACTTTATTTTAAAAACAGAAGTTGGAACCTAGTTTGCTGATTCCTTTTCTATTTGACAGTCATGTGGGTTACACAGGTATATGCATTTATCAAAACTTATTCAACAGGCAAGTAAGACTTACGCATTTCACTATATGTCAGCTTTCCACCAAAGAGAAAGAACCATAAAGAAATATTAAACTGTAGGCTAATGATAAGCATGCAGTTTATAGTGACATACACGTATATACATGCAACTTAGTTTGAATGTATCAAAAAATAAGAATTGACAGATATACAGTAATACAAATACAGAACCGTTAGTAACTGTAGACCCTACCTGGTAACTGTATAATCTTCCAACTTTTATGTATATTTGAAAGACATAAATGGAGAGGAAGGGGGAATTCAATAAGAGGTCACTAACATGATTCATGTACTGCACATGAAAGGTACACTGGAAGATGGTCAGATGAAGGAAAAAAGTAGTAAACAGGCTACCACAATAGTATATGCCACAGAACGCATCAACATTTAAGAAGTACAAAATAAGTTCACCAAGGGAAGTCAAAGAAGAGTAGAAAGTTTCTTCACATCAGGAATAAGGAAGGAGTTTCAAGGAAAAAGTGTAGTGTCATATAACAAAAAATGAAGCAAAACAGGAACTGAAAAGTAGCTATTATATTAAGCAATGGGCAACCTTGATGATGTAAAAGCAGTGTGGTAAGAGTATCAACCAGACAAAGAATACTGATACGTTCAAAAGAGACAAACAAGTGAAGATCAAAGGAACTGAGATGTGCCAACAAAAGAAGGCAGTAACTGGAGAACAACATACAGTAAAAGACTACAAAACTTCTTTAACAGGGAAAACAAAAGCAAATCACACTGCACTTAAAACCCAACATTTATTATCTCATCCAGAAAACATTCTATTGGGCAAGGCAGTCCACCATGGGCCTGGGTGTCCCTGAACATTCTTGTTGAGTGTGACAGTCTACAAAGCTTACCTATTTCCTGATACTGAGTGAATTCTTGTAGTAAGCCACATAGGCAACACAGAAGGTCAAGGTTACAACATGTTAACTGCCCTCCCAGGGAAAAGTAACTAGCTTGTTTGTTTGCTACAATGTCTTCTCCCTGCTAAAAAGTTCAGGGCCCTTGCCCCTGAGTTCCTGAGCTGTGACCCACCAGTGCATCCATCTAGATCAATCACCCTCCTGGGTCCTGGTTGCAAGGAAAACCTACACAGACATGCTGATAATCACGCAGCTTGCTACGCTCTGAGTAATAATCACGTCATGTGTCTCTGACCTGGGGAGTCTCCTGTTCTCTGCCAGCAATCATGAAACCTTGACATACTAATTTATTACCTCGTAAATATGGTAAAATAAAATCTTAAAGACTTTTCACAGTTCTTGACATGGACAACAAAAAACTAGTTGATATTCAGGTTCTAAATAAAACAAGAGACACAAAAGTGGTCATCAGCAAAAACAAATGTTTTCAATATTTTATAATTTGTTATTCCTATTTATTTTCCATGTACCAGTCTGTACACTATATCTTTTACATATATTACATTATATAATTCTCATAATACTAATGAAGTAGGTACTAATATGAGAAAATTGAGGCTTTAAGACTAAGTAACTAAGCCAAATTGTAAATGGCTCATCCTAAATATAAGCCCAGATGACTTTAACATATTTTTTATTTTTATAAACACTGAATGGTTTATTAACGTTTGTTTTATTTTTATTTTTTATTTTATTTTTTTAAAAAGGTTTTTACTTTTTTTAGACAGGGGAAGGGAGGAAGAGAGGGAGAGAAACAATGTGTGGTTGCCTCTCAGGCACCCCCTACCGGGGACCTGGCCCAACAACCCAAGCACATGTCCTGACTGGGAACTGAACCACTGACCATTTCTTTTGCAGTCTGGTGCTCAATCCACTGAGCCACACCAGCCAGGGCTTTAACACATTTTTTAATCATTAATAGTCAACCTCCTTCCCAGCTGATTTATCAAGAGTAACTCTAATTCTACAGATAAAAGAGCAAAGTCTGACAGTCAAGACACATACAAGAATCAACCAATGAACGCATCAGTAAGTGGAAAAACAAATTGATGTCTCTCTCTCTCCCCCTCCCTCTCAAATAAATTTAAAAAAAAACAAAACAACCAAGTATCTATATCTTCATAGTATGAATACTTCATTATGTTCATAGAACACTAACGTTTAGAAACGTTAACATAATCTTAAAATTTTCTTTAAAAATCTGTGGCCAAGGTGTAAGGAGAGCTAGGTTAAACAAATCCAAACCACCATCTTCAGAATTTCTTATGGTTTTAATATGAAAATGTGTGTTTTATTATGCTAATACATGTTACAAATCTTCTCAGACTATTACCACCATTCTGGAATACAGTTTGGGAAACTACTACTAAAATATACAGTGCCAATTTAACTTTTACATAAAATACCTTTGAAATCTTAGTAGTCAGCTTGTTACAGGCACATAATCCTTTAAAATACAGAACATCAAAGTTAGAATGTAGCCTAACAGCTTCAAGCCACGTCAACTACTTCACAGTCCGGCAACATTGCTCATTTCCTACCAAACAAAACTGAATTTCCCATAACACAATGAAACCACCTATCATACCCAGCTTTTTCTGAAATTAGGTAACAATCAAGGCTTTTTGTAGTCACTGCTCTGCTTAACAAAATTCAGGCCCATTTAACATTGGAAAGGACTACAGAAAAAGCAACTGTCCACAAAAAGCTTGTGCATTGGTTAATGGTAGTAAGTCTATTTAATGATCCTGAGCATCAATAATAACTTTCCAGTATAGAAAGCTAAATTTAAACTCTCTCAATACGTGACAAATTAACATTGCATACCATTTCACCCCTAAGCATGCTTGCCTGTCCCCAACTTTACAACTGAAATTCCTTATTGCTCAAGGTTATTAATCTTTCCAGAGTTTTTATTTTTTAATTTTTTTAACTGAGCTAAAGGAAACCACATAAATTGTGTTCACCGAATATGCCACAGTTGCAGATTAGTCCCTAGATAAATACTTTACTGGAAACCCATTCAGCTGCTTCTCTGGCATATACCCAGAGTTATTGATCAGGCTATCTCAACAAAACCAGATGAAATTACTATGTAGTAACAAGAATTAAAACCCAAATTTAAATGATGCTAAGATTCACAAACACGTTGCCTTCCAAAGAAAACAAACTGATGTCCTACCTACTTAAAGTGAGTAGTTATACTCAGAAGAACTGATTTTGCCCTCTGCCCTGAAGGAATGCCTCCACCCATTCAAAGATGGGACTCATTTACAGTTTGAAAAAAATAATAAATATGATGATATTGTCCACTTATTTTGAAATGAGTTTTAGAGGGGGAGAAAAACCTTAAAATTAAGAAAGCAAATTTCAATATTTTGGTATTAGAAATTTTTTAAAATAATTAAATAACTAGTCATAACCACTGAAAGCCAATGTGACACTATAACAAATTATTTTAAGGCACACCTATGTCAGTTAAAAATGTTTTGAGTAGTGATTTCTGTATGAGAACATTGTTAATTCTGGTGAGCAAAATCCCCAAAGAGAAAGAATTCAAACCAGTTAATGTCATTCAGGAAAACAAATAGGAACAGAAAAGAAAAGGGATTACAAAGACGGACCATTCCCACTGGTAAGAGTATTCAATATTTATTTAATGCATTTTACTTTTGTTAACGTCTGTAAAAATAAGAATGCCTTAAAAAAAATAAAATCACCAAACCCATATACACTGAGAACTTGAAAAATGTCTTACATATTGGCAGCAATATTTTCCAAACTGTCCTGGGAAAAAAAAAAACCTGATAAATTTCCAAAGATTTCAGAATATGGATTACTTGGAGGTTTCACAGGCTGTAAACCAGATGAAATGGAAACACCACGAGCTTTTGTTGTAGAAAAACTCAAACTTACATTGGGATTTCATCTTTCAATAATCTTCACATTTGTCAAAATGCACTTAATTGAAATTCTTAATTCACAAGTAAATTTCACAAGTGCAAATAGATTTGAAAGGTGAAATCTCCACTAACAAACATGTATACACTTGTAAAATGTTATAAACAGTACTAACAACTGCCCATCGGCTGGAACAAAACAGTGAACTACTGCTGAGTCCATCTTTTAAATACAGGTTCCAATGACACCACCAGAACTGGGGGGGAGGGGGGATACAAGGCGGGCACAAATAACGCCCCTTTTTATCACAAAATGTTTCATTACGAAATCATAAGCATATAATTCTATAACATAACTATCACATTCAAGCACACCATATGACATTCTTGGTGAAATGTTCACATTGAAACTATAAATTATTACACCCATATTATTACCCTACCAACCACAACCAGGCCTTATTTCTGCTGGACCCTGGATATTAGAAAATTTGACACTGAAAATAATAACAGGTACACTTTTCACTCATTTCAACATACAAAGGTTTATATGGTTAAACTGGAAATTCTGTACTTAATGAAAAATTATTTTTCTAACAAGATTAGCATTTTTCTAGTAAAACATCCTATTTCCCCACATAGGGGTAAAAAACAGTGAGTATAGAAAAAAAGAAGAGTCACTTTCAGTATGTACTAACAAAATGGAAAAGGACAAAATGACAAGGTTAACTAGAGCTCAGAGACCTTATCAGCATCACGACTACTCTCTACCGTTTTACAATTCTTAAATCCCCCCTCCTTTTTTTTTCCGCCAAGTCCACGTCTGACCCTGCGTAATGCTTACATCTTCTGCCCCTTCCCCCACTCCTTTTATGATGGCGATCACCTTCCCAGCAGGTATATGAACTCCGTACCATTTCCAGCAGACAATCCAGTGGAATGTCCCAGAAGTGTCTGAATCAGGAAATGAGGAAATGACCGAGAAAGGTGATAAATAAGACAAATGTTTTAATGAAGTGGATGCTGTACAAACGGGTACAGGGTGTGGGTGG